>SJYC01014061.1:0-11928 GCA_006408675.1 Madoqua kirkii
AAAAAAAAAAAATTATATATATATATATATATATATATATATATATATATAAAGTTGTACAGGGCATTTTCATGGGTTAAAAGCATGGGATTGGAAATCTCACTGGCTGGTTCAACTATCAGCTTCTCCAGTGACCTGCTGTATGACACTGGGTATGCTATTTACCTTTCCTGTGCCTTAGTTTTACATGTCTAAGTCTAGTAAAAATGCCCGTTTCAGAGTAAAATGGAGAATTATCAGAATGTAAAGTGCTTATCACAGAAGTTGTCAAAACATATATATGCGTATTATTACTATCATTTGTATAACTCATTAAAGTGTCCTATTTTTAAATGCATACATAGAATTTCATGAGGATCAATGAAACTGAATGAATGTCAATGATGTTTGCATACATTTAAAAAATCAATCAAATCAGCTGGAGGTGTGTTTGAACGTTCTGTTAATGAATCTTCAGGTCCTACAAGAAAACTAAAATGACAAGCATATTGCAATACTTATTGTGGTGGAAAAAATATACTTGTTACTCCATTTATTTTCATAGCATTCTAGTGAGAATTTGAAAAGGAGAGCTGAAGCTTAGAAGAGAGAAAAACCAAGCTTACTTCACAGCTTGAACTCAGTTCAAGACAGTGATATGTGAGACAAGCATTGTCCTCATCTCACAAATTTTGGTTCAACAAATATTTGCTGAATAACTGCTACATGCTTGGAACATGTGATTTGAGCCCTTTTATGGTTAATTGGTCAAGCTCTTTTCTATGGCTCAAACTGTATAATGAATCATAGCTAGAAAATTTACGAAAAACACATGCTTCTCATGAGAAAAAATGACTAGGAAACTGTGACCAGCACTTTTCTGAACAACTGACTGATCCCCAACAGTCTATAAAACCTTACATCTTCCCAACCTAAACTAATCCAAAAATAGTTTTGGTGCCCCTATTTTTCAGCCTCACCATCTACTGAGTAAATCAGAATTGTTAGACCCAATATCCCTCCCCTCCCATTTTCCCAGTTTACATTCTCAGGAGCTGCAGTAGTCTCCTAACTGGTTTTTCTACCTTTATCACTTCAAATGCATTCTTCACAGCGTTGCCAGAATAATCTCTGGCAAACACGGATCTAATAATATGTCATTTCCCTTCCAGGTTACCATCAATATAAAAGATAAAATTCTTAATTTTTTTAGAAAAGTAACTCCAAATCCTTCCTAAATTTGGCAAAAACATACTTTCTTAAATAATTTCCAGATATTTCACTCCTGTCTCTCCCAGCCCTCCGGAGCTCTTGCTGGGGGACTCATCATACTTGCCATGTAGGTTTACGTCACCTTACCCTAACTCTTGTTGCATTCTCTGCCTTCTCTCTGTTCTCTTTCACTGGCGTTATGTTTTGTCCGTCTACTAATTTGCTATAGTCACTTTTGGTCCTTCAATACTTTTGCTCAGATATTTCTGCTTTAGCCATTTCTGAGTATCCTCACATTCATAGCAGAAACAATGACTCCCTCTTTGAATTTCATATGTAAGTTGGTTTAAAAACACAGAAATCACTTTCTACATAGTATTATTTTCAAGGAGTCATGTACAGACGTGATAGTGAAGCCGCACAGTCATGTCTGACTCTGCGACGCTGTGGAGTGTAGCCTACCAGGCTCCTCCATCCGTGGGATTTTCCAGGCAAGAGTATCGGAGTGGGTTGCCTACAGCTGACCATCAAAGAATTGATACTTTTGAACTCTGGTGCTGGAGAAGATTCTTGAGAGTCCCTTGGACAGCAAGGAGATCAAATTAGTCAATCCTGAGGAAATAAATTCTGAATATTCATTGGCAGTACTGATGCTGAAGCTGAAGCATCCATACTTTGGTAAGGCGCTGACTCATTGGAAAGGACCCTGATGCTGGGGAAGACTGAGGGAAGGAGAAGGGGACGACAGGATGAGATGGTTGGATAACATCCCCAACTCAATGGACATGAGTTTCAGTAAACCCCGGGAGATAGCGAAGGACAGGGAAGCCTAGACTGCTGCAGTCCATGGGGTCTCAAAGAGCTGGACACGACCGAGTGACTGAACAGCAACATGAGAGCATCTTTTCCTGTTAGACCTGAGTTCTTTCGAGAATAAGAATCAGTGACTTATTTCTATCCTACCCCCATTCCAATCCTCCAGAATATAGCTGCTTATGGAATTGAATTAAGCATATATTCTCTGGGATGCTGCCAGTCTCTAGAAAGGAGTGCCCTTTCCCTGGCCCCCATTCTCAGTTCAGAGAGAAGGTACAGCTAATTTGGTTGGTCAGAGGGAAGCGCTGATAGAATTAAATGCATCACTCCCTTGTTGATGGGGGCACTTGCCAACCATGCCGCCCGACCCCTCCTTCACTCTAAGAACCCGTTCGGATCCTGGCAGGCCGCTGCTGCTAAGATGGAGACACATGGACCCAGAGACCGCTCTTGGCTCTTCAGACTCACCCAAGTGCTCAACCCAGATGTTCAGAGAGCTTTGTGACAGGATCCTGGGGGCCAACTGACAGGGACTAAGGCATGGCTAAATTTAGCATCTGTTGTCACCTCTGGGTACACGGTTTCTTGGGAACCTCATATGGAAAAAGAGGCGGGAGCCTGAAGCAGAAGCTGGAGAGTCTAAGTCAGTTGATTCTAGCATCTTCAAATGCCATTAAAATGAACCCTGAGCCCTAACAGCAGAATAAGGAAACCATATTTTACATACTGAGATTAGCATATTAAGACTTTCCTCGTGTTCCAGTGGATAAGAATCCACCTGCCAATGCAGGGGACAGGGGTTCAATCCCTGGTCCAGGAAGATCCCACATGCCGCAGGGAAACTACTGAAGCCCACGTCTTGCAGTCTCTGCTCACCACAACAAGAGAAGCAACTCCTTGCTCACTGAGTGCAGCAATGAAGACCTAGCACAGCCAAAAGTAAGTAGACAAAGTTCAGAAAAAATCCTCTGCTCTCTGACTTACCGTGGGCATTAAGTTCCTTTAACCTGTAACTCCCCTTACCACAGAACTTTTCAGTGTGGAATGAGTAGATGGGATACAGATTGGGATGGAGTTGATAATAATAAAGTGAAAGTCACTCAGTCCTGTCTGACTCTTAGCAACCCCATAGACTATACAGTCCATGGAATGCTCCAGGCCAGAATACTGGAGTGGGTAGCCTTTCTCTTCTCCAGGGGATCTTCCCAACCTAGGGATCAAACCCAGGTCTCCAACATTGCAGGCAGATTCTTTACCAGCTACCCACCAAGGAAGCCCAATAATAATAATAATTTAATACCTTTTCTTAATTTTCCTGGAATTTTGGGGGTAGTTTTAAAGAAGTCCCATACTCATATTTTTTTTTTGACTCATGCCTATAGAGGTTGTTTCTTAGCAGCATTTCATGTCTATTACCTGTTGACTCTTAACCTTCACTATGAGCTCATGAGGATACAGCTAGCTCTCCTTAAAGTAGTCGCGCCTAACCGAAGGTGATCATTCTTTCCCAATTTGTGTTCAAAGGGAAAAATTATAGTCTCTGTTCATCCTTATATATAATGCTTGAGCTGATTTCAAATTGGTCACGTTTCAAGCAAGGTGCTGCCTAATTTTAGCGGCTCCTAGAAAGAAAAGTGGGTCATCCACTTCAAAGCGGCAGCTATAGGCTATCCGTGTACTGTACCAAGCCACAGTCCCTTTTCATGTTCCAAGTTAAAACTGTGAGCGACCACATGTCCATCATTGTAATTGATCCTATAGCGCTGCTCTCTCTCAGCGCTTTCATCCTCAAATGTATATAAACATTCTCCTGGGCTCGCAAGTTTCTGTTTCTTTCACTGATGCCCAGTGTTTATGAGCTGGGTGTGCTCTCCCTGGTAATGAAAGACGGCAAGCTCGTTCCTGGGCTTCTTTTTCACAATGTGGAGCATTTGTTGTTGTTGCATTATTGCATTTCTGCATAAAGTCTCTACTTGCACTGAAGCCAGATCAAATGAGCTTGTGTTGGATTTTATTCCTCCAAATGGTGGTTAACGTAGTCCTCAGCTATGGTATTAGTTATGGCCTGCCCAGGACCGCTCAAGGGTGGGCTTTGTGATTTACCTGCCTCAGTATGTGATCAAGCATCTCCATTATGGGAATAAAATGAAAACTTTCAAGATCATGGTCATGCAATAGAGAAAACAATTTTACCTCAGCACTCAAGCTCAAACAGTACACTAATCTACCGTAATTCTGTGATTGCATTTGGAAGCAATTCCTTCTATTCACTCAGAGATAACTGTTAACAATACAATAGGCTTCCTCTGCCTTTTCCCCCAGTGAGCAAAATATGCTGTTCATTTCAAAGAAACCTAGCAGTAGTAAGCTAGTGTTTGTTTCTGTGTGAATTAGTGTGTACTTGAAGACCATCAGGAGGCTTGGTTTGTATTATGAGGTTACTGTGAAACATGTACTCGGGGTATAGGATACTCAAGAAAAATATGCATGGGGAGGAGATTATTACCTCCCTCAGATTTTAGAGAGGAATCCAATAAAAGCTTCTTGACTCCAGTAGTCCCGCAAGTGCAAGCCTGGCTCGAGAACAGAGCTGCCTGGATGGTTTTGGAATCATTATGCAAAGGGAATTATTTGATAAACAAACAGTACACATTCACTCTCTAGGTTCCAGTATGTATTGGACTCACTGATTATTCACCTTGTGTTTTATGTTTAACCTTGCTTCCACATTTAAATCAATCACCTTTGGTAGAAAAATATTAAATTCACCTAGAAAAGACAATCTTTAACTTTCTAAACCCACATTTTCTGTATTAACAATTTTACATCAGAAATGCTCCCTTCTATATCTGTCTATAAGCTGTCATTAATGGTTCACGTGTTTCCTGTCCACCTAGAATGAGGGCAGAATAGCACCTTAATAAATAATGACAGATATGAGATGTACAGTAATTTAACAATGCTTCTTCTTTTTCTACTAAAATCATATTTTTAAAAATTTTCTGTTGTCTTTCTGACAACTGTGTTCTGGGAAGACATTTTTTTTAAAAAAACTTAATTTTGGCTTTTTTGACCTTTAATAAAACAAAGCAGATCATCTAGGAATGGCAGGTAACTCTGCAGTTGGCACTGGGTCTCTTAGTTAAAATTTCTATTAAATGTTGAGTCTTTAAACTGAGAACATGCTTCTCATCACTGTATGGTGTCAACTTTCACACAAATAAGCTAAAATAAACATGAACGAGGTAAGGCTTACAACTGGAAAAAATCAACAGTATCTGGGGAATGTAAAAGAGAAGGAGTTGGGTATTCAAAGCCAAGAGAATTCAAGGAATGAAAATCCTAGGCTAATCACCCCAGACATCTTTGCTTGATTTGATTAAAACATATTTCAAATGATGGGATGTGCAGCTTTAAAAATAGAAGCAACTCAAAGTACAGTTCATCTTTTTCTAAATTGGGAAAATGAGGTCATAGTGATTATTCCAAAGAGAGAAGTAACAAAGGGCATTACAAAACCTACTTTCCCAATGCTATCTCTCGCTTGCCTAGGAGTCTCTTGGTATAGCTAGTCATTTCTTCCCCAATTTTACGGATACAATCAACATTTAATGCTGTATGTGTTTAAGTCATATAATGTATGACTTAACGCCCATCACCTCATAGGACTAAAAAATGGTGTTTTTTTTCTTACAGTGAGAACTCTTAATTTACTCTTTTAACAACATTCAAATATAATGTACAGCAGTGCTAACTCCAGTAATCTTGTTGTACATTTCATCCCCAGTGCCTTTTTACCTCATATCTGGAAGTTCATACCTTTTTGACCACCATCATGATAGCTGTTTCTGAAGTGAAATGACATCATTGTGTTTAATGTAACAAAAAAGGAGAGGGTTTTGCATATTTTACAATAAGAAAAGTGGCTTATTTTGCATTCAACATGAAACCAAGAACATTACTGACTTTTAAAGGCTTAGATTCACAGAATGAAGCCATCAGATTTCTTTCCTGTCTGTGTAAGAATAACTCAAATCCTTAGATTTTGCTGCAAAGTTTTAGTTTAAGAAGTCCTGAGTGGCATCCATGTGCCAAAAGCCTTGCTTGTTTTTAATATTCAGAGAAAGTACAAAGGGTTTTGAAAAACTTGAAATTGAAAGTGTGCTCTCCACGTGTCCTTCTCTTATTAACTGACACGTATGTAGATGCGTTCCCCATCCTTTAGGAGTAATGGCTGTCTCCTTGCCTATATCTTTATGTGAAAAGTTCCCCTTTTCTTTTCAACTACAGTTCTGAATATGACACCTAGAAGAGGCAGAAAAAATTCACGTTCTAAAGTTATAAGCATGGAAGTAGATACTTGGAGGTTTAATGTTGTGTCATAAGCCAACAAATAGTGTATCATGTCACTGAGACATCCAAAATTCAAAACCCCCAATATTCTTCCTTTTGAACTTTTCTTGTACAAATGCAAGCAAGCGGGAGAGACAGAATCTTCTCTTTATGAATATCATTACAACACTTGCCTCCATTCCCTGCCTTCTCTACTGTAACCCACCCTAACTTTTTTGTTAGGAAGGTTGACGCTTTAAGTGCAGCTTGAATACTCAGGGAAATAAGTACAGACGATTCTCTTATGACTTTGTAGTTTCTCAGCTTGAGCTGATAGTAGGTATCCCTGACTACTGTTGGCCTTAGAAGATCTGTCATCTAGCCCTTACCTGCTGGATGAAACACCACTGGCTGTTTGAAAGCTTCAATCCTTTATATTCTCAACATTTGGACTTGCTTCTCACACACTGTTATCTGCATTGAGTTCCTGCTCTGAGAATTATATATTCTAAAGGATTTCTCACTAACCTAAAGACCCAAAGCAATGAACAATATAAAAATGTTGCTTTTCCTACCTTGCCAAACATCACTCAAATAGTTCTCTCATATGTAAATATAACTTCGGCAGCAACACTTTCTAGGGGGAACCATCTGTAATAATCTGGAAATTTTCATGTAGGATCATATGTTGATCCCCTTTCCTTTCCTCTGACAGTTTGGGCATCTATATCCAAGGTAAACCTGGGGGTGTTTGCCTCCTACATTCATCTGTACTTTCTTAATTCAGGTTATTAAATATGTGACAACCTCAAAGCTTCTGACAAGTATAATAAAAGACAGTGATGCATTGGAAAGGTTATTTTGGATAGTGCTGAAAATAATTGTGATGACAAGATTATTTTAGGCACTAAATGTATACTTTAGGAGAGAGGTTGTAAATTCAAAATTCTTGATGAAATGTCCAGAAGCTAGGTAAGGTAGAATAAGAACAGCCCAGGTGGAATTCTTCAGGTTTGGGTGAAGATGATACAGGAATCTGGTCTTCAATTCTCAGAAAAAAAAGGGGGGGAGTAGATATTCTAGTCTGCTGATATTTTGAAAGTACTTCCCTAACTAAGTCAGGTTTTCAGAGGCAAACACGTTACCTATGCAAGATATCAGTCATTCAGACCCCGTGACCTGAGCCATCCCTTGTGTGTGTAGGTTATGATATTCACTGTCCTGTCAGACACTTTTCTCACAGGAAAGGGCAGGGAAGAAAAAGCTAAAATTTTTTTTTTAATCCTTAATATTTGCTAAGAGCCAGGTGGGAACAGACTCAGGTTGCGTGGGGTTTAAAATGACACTATTGGGGGTTCACTTCCTTAATAAAAAGATTACAAAATTACTAGGTAAAGTTAATTTTTAAATTTCATAAGGAAAAGAAATCACAAGGAAGTACAAATTTTGAAGTATCTGTTCATAGGACAATGTGCAATCATTTTCTGTAGAGAGAAGAGAAATAGAATTCTGTTTTTCTTCCAGCAATGTTGATTGAAGTTTCTTCTTACTGTCTTTATATTGCTAATAGTTTAGAACATTTTCTTTTGTCTTTTTCTTATATCGTTATAAGAACATGGTGGAAGTCCAACAGGAAAGCCCCATCCGTTTTCTTTCACATAGGAGCCACAAGATTTGTAAGGATCTTCTATATATGACCTTTCTGCTCTGTACAAGTTGTTCCTCCTCTATTACCCTCTTCCTTCTCGGTGCTTGCTATCATAAGACTGGTCCATTTTGCAACTCATCTTTGACTCTGTGTCACGACACAGAGGAAATCAGGCATTCTCAACAGGTGCATCCTGGGAAGCCGCTCACAGAGCAGGAAGTCATGAAGTATCTAACTTAGAACTTACGTGACATTAAGATTCTTCTCTGAATCTCTGGTTCATTGTTGTTCAGTTGCTCAGTGGTGTCCGACTCTTTGCGACCCCCTGGACTGCAGCATGCCAGACTTCCCTGTCTTTCACCATCACCCAGAGTTTGCTCAAACTCAAGTGAATTGAGTCTGTGATGCTATCCAACCATCTCGTCTCCTGTTGTCCCCTTTTCTTCTTGCCTTCAATCTTTCCCAGCATCAGGGTCTTTTCTAATGAGTCGGCTCTGGCGGATTGTAGCCTCTACCTAAAGCAGTAACATTTACAAAATAAGCTTCCTTTTAGCCTCCTCTCTCAGATCCTTACAGCTGTGCTAATGCCACCCAACACAAAGGGAAGGAGTTGAAGAGGAAACTGTAGCGGAAAGGAGCCATTCTAACCAATCGCAACTGAATTTCTTACATTTATAAACTTCACAAAAATTGACAACTCCTTGAATGGCATCTCTTCATAGGGTCTGAGAGGGCCCATGAAAGCGAGGTGTGCTGATGTCTAATTACTTTGATGCAAAATCCAGGTCGGGGGCAAATGATATTTTATGTTTTTTTTAGTTGAAGTATAATTGACTTACAACATTGCTTTAGTTTCAGGTGTACAACCTGTTTATTCAATACCTGTTTCACTCAGTCTTCTAGACTTTTCCACTCTGCTAAGTCACTTCTGTCATGTCCGACTCTGTGCGACTCCATAGACGGCAGCCCACCAGGCTCCCCCGTCCCTGGGACTCTCCAGGCAAGATCACTGGAGTGGGTTGTCATTTCCTCCTCCAATGCATGAAAGTGAAAAGTGAAAGGGAAGTCGGTCAGTCATGTCCGACTCTCTTCGACCTCATGGACTGCAGCCCACCAGGCTCCTCCGTCCGTGGGATTTTCCAGGCAAGAGTGCTGGGGTGGGGGGCCATCACCTTCTCCGTTTCCCCTCTAGCAACTACCAGTTTGTTTTCTGTGTCTGTGAGTCTGTTTCTGCTTTGTTTCATTTCTTTCGTTTTTCATTCATTTCAGAAATCATACTGTATTTGCCTTTCTCTGATGTTTTTTACTTAGTATAATACCTTATAGGTCTATCTGTTTTATTGCAAATGGCAAGATTTCATTCTTTTCCTGTCTGGGTAATATTCCATTGTGTATATATGTATACATATATTGTATACACAATGGAATATTACATATATATATGTATTATATATTATATATATGTATGTATGCATTTATGTGTATGTGTATGTATATATATACTACACAGCTTCTTTACCCACTCATGTAGGTTTGCTTCCACATCTGGGCTATCATGAATAATGCTGCAATAACCATTGGGGTGCACATATTTTTTTCAAATTAGTGTTTTTATTTCCCTTAAATATTCAAAAATGTAGATCATATGTTAGTTCCGCTTTAAATTTTCTAAGGAACTTTTGTGCTGTTTCTGAGTGACTGTACCAGTTTACATTCCCATCAGTGGTGTAGGAGCATTCCCATTCTCTACATCCTCAGCAACACTTACTTGATATCTTCTGATAATAGCCATTCTCATACATGTGAGGGAATATTCATGGTGATTTTGATTTATATTCACTGAAAGTTAGTGATGCTGAGCATTTTTCCATATGTCTGTTGGCCATCTGCATGCCTTCTTGAGAAGAAAATGTCCATTAATGTCTTCTACCAATTTTCAATCAGGTTGTTTTAAAAAAAATTTTCTTTATGCTGAGTTGTATGAGTGTGTATTTTGGATATTAACCCCTTATTTCATAAATTATTTGCAAATACATTTCCCTATTCAATAGGCTGCCTTATTGTTTTACTGATAGTTTCCTTCATTGTACAGCAGTTTTTTAGTTTGGTGTGGTCTCATTGTTTATTTTTGCTTTTCTTTCTCATGGCTGAAAATATAATAACAAAAAAATATTGCTAAAACCCATGTCAAAGAGCATAATGACTGTTTTTTAATAGGTGATTTATGGTTTCAGGTCTTATATTTAGGTCTTAACTCCATTTTCAATTTATTTCTGTGTATGGTATGAGGAAGTTGTCCAGTGTGATCCTTTTGCATGAGGCCATATAATTTATTGAAAAGACTCTCTTTTCTCCATTTTATGTTTTTGTCTTTTCTGTTGAATATAAATTGTCCGTATGGGTGTGGATTCATTTCTGGGCTCTTTATTCTGTTCCTTTGGTCTCTGTGTCATTTTTGTCCCAGTACTATACTGCTTTGATTATAGTAGTTTCATAGTTTGGTTTGAAATCAGGAAGCATGGTACCTTCAGCTTTGTTCTTGCTCTCGATTGTTTTGGCTATTGACGGTCCTCAATTTTAGAATTACTTGTTCTAGCTCTGTGAAAAGTGACACTGATATTTTGATACCATTGAATCTGTAGATTGTCTCGGGGAGTCACTGTAACAATGCTAGTTCTTCTGTTCTCTGAGTGGAGTATTCATTTCCACTTGTGTGTGGCATGTTCAGTTTCTACCATCAGTGTCTTACAGCTTTCTGAATATAGCTCTTTTACATCCTTGGTTAGATTTATTCCTACGCATATCATTCTTTTTGATGCCACTGTAAATGAGATCGTTTCTTAGTTTGTTGTTAGTGTATAGAATTGTGTGTATTAATTCATATCCTGCAACTTTTACTTAATGAATTCTAAGAGTTTCTTGGTGGCATCTCTAGAATTTTTTGTAAACAATATCATGTATTCTGCAAACAATGAAGTATATTTCCTTCTTTCCAATTTGGGTTCTTTTTCTTGTGTAATTGGTATGGCTAAGACTTCAAATACTATATTTAATAAAAGTAGTGAAGGAGGCACCCCTGTCTTATTTCTATTCTTAGAGGAAATGCTTCCAACTTTTCATAGTTGAATATGATTTTCACTGAGGTTTGCCATATATGACTTTCATTATGTTTGACATATTCCCTCTATACCCACTTTCTGGATAGTTTTTTTTTTAATCCTAAATGAATATTAAATTTTATCAAAAACTTTTCTGCATCTATTGAGATGATCATGTGATTTTTATTCTTCAATTTGTTATTGTGTTTTGGTGTGATGTGTTATGGTGTTCCACATGGATTGAGTCACAAAAATTGAATCACCCTTGCATCTTTGGGATAAATTCTATTTGATCATGGTGTATAATCCTTTCAACCTTTTCAATTTGCTAATATTTTGTTAAAAATGTGTTCACCAGTGACATTGGCCTGTAATTTTTATTTGTGTGTATGTGGCGTCTTGGTCTAGTGTTGGTGTTAGGGTGATGCTGGCTTCATGGAATGAGTTCAGAAGAGTTATCCTCATTTTTTTGGAAAAGTCTGAATAGGTGTAAATTCTTCTTTAAATGTTTGGTAGAATTAACTTGTGAAACCATCAGTCCTGGATTTTGGATGGAAGGGTTTTTTTTTTATTATTATTGATCCAATTTTATTACTGGTAATATGTCTGTTCATAGTTCCTACTTTTTGTTGATTGAATCTTGGGAGATAGTACATTTCTAAAAATTCATCCATTTCTTTTATATTGTGCATTTTATCATTCATAGTAATCTCTCATGATTCTTTATATTTTTGTGGTGTCACTTGTAATTCTCTTTTATTTCTGATTTTTATTTATTTGGCCCTCTTTCTTGATTAGTCTGGCTAAAAGTTTATCATTTTTTAAAATATTTTCATAAACCAA
>SJYC01014063.1:0-20633 GCA_006408675.1 Madoqua kirkii
GCAAAGTGATTCAGTTATATATATATATATATACTTATATTTATTCTTTTAAAATTATTTTCCCAGTTAGGTTATTACAGAAAACTTCAGAGTTTCCTGTGTTATCAAGCATGTACAAGTTAGTTATCTATTTTAAATGAAGTAGTGTGTATCTGTCAATCCTAAACCCCCAATTTGTCCCTCCCACCCTTCCTTTCCCTTTTGGTAACCAAAAAATAGTTTTGTAAATCTGTGCTTCTGTTTCTGCTTTATAAATAAGATCATTTGTCTTTTTTTAGAGTTCTCATATGAAAGATATCATACGATGTTCATCTTTCTCTTTCTGACTTACTTCACTTAGTGTGATAAACCATGTTGCTGAAAATGGCATTATTTCATTCTTTTCGTGGCTGTGTAATATTACAGTATATATAGTGAAATATTGCCTATTATATATGTGTGTGTGTGTGTGTGTGTGTGTGTGTGTGTATAAAACACCTATCTTTCTGAAAGTCTTCCAAAATGTTTCAGAAGAAGGAGGAAGGAACATTCCAAAACTCATTCTACGAGTCCACCATCACCTTATCAGAACCAGAAAAAAAATAGCAGAAAAATATCATTGGTGAATATAGACTTAAAACATCTCAACAAAATACTAGCAAACCAAACCCAATTATATATTAAAAGGATAATACACCATGATCAAGTGGGATTCATCTCAGGGATTCAAAGATTTTTTAATATCCACAAATAAATCAGTGTGATATACCATATTAAAAAATTGAAGAATGTAACCCATCTGATCTTTTCAACAGATGCAGAAAAAGCTACTCTTAAAATTGAATGCAAATTTATAATGAGAATTCTCCAGAAAGTGGGCATAGAGGGACTATACCTCAACATAATAAAGGCCAAATATGACAAGCAGAAGATATTAAGAAGAGGTGGCAAGAATACACAGAAGGACTATATAAAAAAGATATTCATAACCCAGATAACCTCAGTGGTGTGATCACTCACCTAGAGCCAGACATCCTGGAATGGGAAGTCAAGTGGGCCTTAGGAAGCATCGCTACAAACAAAGCTACTGGAGGTGATGGAATGCCAGTTGAGCTATTTCAAATCCTAAATGATAAGGCTGTGAAAATGCTGCACTCAATATGCCAGCAAATTTGGAAAACTCAGCAGTGGCCACAGGATTCAAAAAAGTCAGTTTTCATTTCAATCCCAAAGAAAGGCAATGCCAAAGAGTGTTCAAACTACCACACACTTGCACTCATCTCACACGCTAGCAAAGTAATGCTCAAAATTTTCTAAGCCAGGCTTCAACAGTATATGAACCAAGAACTTCCAGATGTTTAAGCTGGATTTAGAAAAGGCAAAGGAACCAGAGCAAATTGTCAACATCCGCTGGATCACTGGAAAAGCAAGAGAGCTCCAGAAAAACATCTCCTTTTGCTTTATGACTACGCAAAAGCCTTTGACTATCTGGATAAAAACAAACTGGAAAATTCTTAAAGAGATGGGAATACCAGACAACCTGACCTGCCTCCTCAGAAATCTGTATGCAGGTCAGGAAGCAACAGTTAGAACTGGACATGGAACAACAGACTGGTTCCAAATCAGGAAAGGAGTACCTAAAGGCTGTATATTGTCACACTGCTCATTTAATTTATATGCAGAGTACATCATGAGAAATGACAGGTTGGATGAAACACAGCTGGAATCAAGATTGCTGGGAGAAATATCAATGACCTTACATATACAGATGACATCACCCTTATGGCAGAAAGCAAAAAGGAACTAAAGAGCCTCTTGATGAAGGTAAAAGAGGAGAGTGTTGAAGCAGGCTTAAAATCAACTTTTAAAAAGTCATGCCATCTGTTCCCATCACTTCATGGCAATAAAGTGGAGAAACAGTGGAAACACTGGAAGAGTTTATTTTCTTGGGCTCCAAAATCACTGTGGATGGTGACTGCAGCCATGAGATTAAAGGATGCTTGCTCCTTGGGAAAAAAAGCTATGAAAATCCTAGACAGCATATTAAAAAGCAGAGACATTACTTTGCGGACAACGATCCATATAGTCAAAGCTATGTGTGTTTTTTTTTTCCCAGTAGTTATATATGGATGTAAGACTTGGACCATAAAGATAGTTGAGCACCAAAAAATTGAAGCTTTCAAACTGGTGTTGAAAGACTCTTGAGAGTCCCTTGGACAGCAAGGAGATCAAGTCAATCAGTCCTAAAGAAAATCAATCCTGAACATTCACTGGAAAGACTGATGCTGAAGCTAAAGCTCCAATGGCCACCTGTTGTGAAGAAATGACTAATTATAAAGACCCTGATGATGGAAAAGATTGACGGCAGGAGAAGGAAAGACAGAGGATGAGATGGTTGGATGGCATCACCGACTCAATGAACATGAGTTTGATCAAGGTCTAGGAGTTGGTGAAGCTCAGGAAAGCCTGGTGTGCTGCAGTCCACGGGGTTGCAGAGAGTCAGACATGACTGAGCAACTGAGCTTAACGGAATGACCATCCTACAGCCAACATCATATTCAACAGTAAAAAATGAAAGGACTTCTTCTAGATTAGGAACAAGACAAGGAGGTCTACTGTTGTCACCTGTATTCAACGTAGTTTTGGAAGCCCTAGCCACAACAATCAGAGAATAAACAGTAATAAAAAGATTCCAGATTTAAATGAAGAAGTACAACTGTCATTGTTTGAAGATGAAATGATAGTATTTATATTAAAAAAAAAATCCTAAAGAGGCTGCCAGAAAACTATAGGGCTTATCAATGAATTTGGAAATTTTGAAGGATCCAAATTAATTCATAGAAATATATTGCATTTCTATACATTGACAATAAAAGATAAAACAGAAATTAAAAAAAAATACTACTTACCATCACATTGAAAAGAATAAAAACCTAAGAAGGGACTTACCTAAGGAGGCAAAATACCTATACCCTGAAAAGTATAAGATGCTCATGAAAGAAATCAAAGAGAAAACAATAGATAGATATACCATATCTTTTATTGGATTGGAAGAATCAGTATAATCAAAAAGACTATACTGTGCAAAACAATCTACAGATTCAGTGCAGTCCTAATCAAGTTACCAAAGGGATTTTGCACAGAACTAGACCAAAAAATATTTAAATTTGTATAGAGACACAAAGGACCCCAAATAGACAATGTGATCTTGAAAAGGAAAAATGCAGCTGAAGGAATCAAGCACCCTGACTTCAGACTATACTACAAAGCTACAGTCTTCAAAACAGTGTGGAACTGACCAAAAAGAAAAAAAAAAAGAAAAGAAAGAAATATTGATCAATGGAACAGGATACAAAGCTCAGAAATAAACTTATACACCTATGTTCAACTAATCTACAATAAAGGAAGCAAGACTGTACTACGGAGAAGAGACAGTCTCTTCAATAAATGGTACCTGGAAAACTGGACATGTAAAAGAATGATTTCTGACATATACAAAACTAAGCTCAGAATGGATTAAAGACCTGATGTAAGATGGATACTGAGTAGAGTGTTTGCGGATGTAGTTGTTGTTGTTTTCTTTTATTATTTTGAATATGTTGTGCCATTTTGATCTGCAGTATTTCTGCTGAAAAGTCAGCTGATGGTCTTACAGGGGTTCCCTCTTACATGACTACGTGCTTTCCTCTTGTCGCTTTTAAGGTTCTCTGGTTAATTTGCATATTTAGTATTCATGTGTCTTGGTGTTGACTTCTCTTAGGGTTCATTTTGTTTTTGAAAACAAAACATCTATACTCCTAGCATCTATACTTTCACATTTTCGGGACATTTTCAGGTACTATTTCTTTGAATAAATCTTCTTCCCCTTTCTCTTTTCTTCTTCTTCTCTCTTCTCCCCTTTCTCTCTTCAAGTGTGAACATTCATTCACTTGATGTTGTCCCAGAGATGTCCTAAACTATTCTCAGAGCTTAAAATTATGTTTTTTCTCTTAGGCTTGGCATGTTACCACTACTCAGATCACTGAGCTGTTCCTCTGTGTCATCCACTCTACTATTGATTCCTTCTAGTGTATTTGTTACTTCAGTTATTCAGCTGTGTTTCTTTACTATTTTTCTTAAATAATCTGGTCATCAGAACCATATGTAGGCTGAGTGGGCTCTGCTGTTGTGTTTGGACTGACTGCTGTGAAAGTGCTGGTATGCAAGACTGGCAGCTGGACCAGTCTGCTGCCAGGCCCTGCTTTGTGGGATTGCTGCGGGTCTGCTGGTGCATTGGGTCTGGCTCCGGCAGGGCTGGCTGCAGCCTTGGAGATCCCAGGGCTGGTGCCACCCTAAGGGTTGGTGGGCCTGATTCTGGTGCAAGTAGCTGCTCAGCTCTTGGGGTTCCAGGACTAGTGCTGACTTGCTGGTGGGTGAGGGTCTAGAGGGGAGACTCCAAAATTGTACTTGCTGACGTGATTGTCCTCATGGTAGAAAGAGCTCCCCCAAATGGCTGCCACTAGTATCTACGTGCCCAGTCAGAGCTCCAATTGCCATCTGCCTCTCTTGAAGAGATCAACAATTGTGTCTGACCCAGACTTCTTTCAAATCACTGTCTTTGTGCTGGGACGCAGAACTTGTGAGATTTTGCATGTGCAAAAAGAGTGAACTATCTGTTTCCTATGCTCCTATTGCTCTCCTGTGTGCAAGCTCTGTTGGCCTTCAAAACCATATGTTCTGGGGACTTCTTGTCTCCTTGATGCAGGACTTCTGGGCTGAGGAGCCTGATATGAGACCCATACCCACCACTCTTTGGGGAGAACCTCTGCAGTTATGTTTTTCTTCCTAGTTTCTGGACCACCTACCTGGGAATGCAAGTCCTAACTATATTACATCTCTGCCCTCCTTCCCATTTCCCTGTGGTTTCTTCTTTGTATCTTTAATTGTGGAAAGTATTTTCTGTTTGTCTGCAGGTCAGTTTCATAAATAGATGCTTTATAAATTATTGTAGTTTTGGTATACCCACTGAAGGAAGAGAGCCCAGGGTCTTTCTACTCCACCATCTTGGCCACACCTCCTACTTTAAGATCTTTACTTAATACATATTTTTTAAAAAATTATTGAGATAAATTCATATGCCATAAAATCCTACATTTTAAGTATAATGTTCAGTGGATTTTATAAGGCTGTGCAGCCTGACTATCTAATTCCAGAACATTTTTATGACCCCTAAAAGAAGCCTTATACCTATTAGCACTCACCTTCCCACCAATTCCTATCAATTACTGCATTAGTCATGTTCTCCAGATGAACAGAACCAATAAGATATAGATCAGTTCAGTCCAGTTCAGTCACTCAGACGCATCCGAGACTTTGTGACTCCATGAACCATAGCACACCAGCCCTCCCTGTCCATCACCAACTCCCGGAGTTTACCCAAACTCATGTCCATTGAGTTGGTGATGCCATCCAAACATCTCATCCTTTGTTGTCCCCTTCTCCTCCTGCCTTCAATCTTTCCCAACATCAGGGTCTTTTCAAATGAGTCAGCTCTTCGCATCAGGTGGCCAAAGTATTGGAGTTTCAGCCTCAACATCAGTCCTTCCAATGAACACCCAGGACTGATTTCCTTTAGGATGGACTGGTTGGATCTTTTTGCAGTCCATGGGGCTCTCAAGAGTCTTCTCGATACTGTAGATATATAGAAAGAAATTTATTATAATAAGTTAGCTCAAGTGATCACGGAGACCAGTAAGTCCCAAATCTGCCATCTACAAGGTGAGGGTACAGGAGAAAGCTGGTGGTATTGTTCTGGTTCAGATCTGATGGCTGAGAACTGGAGGGCTGATGGTATAAGTTCTATTCTGAACATGACAAGCCAAGAACAAGGAAGGCTGCTATATGATGGTAGGAGAATATGGATGTCTCAGCTCAAGCAGAGAGAAAAATCCACCTTTCCTCCAAGAAATAGAAATTTTTGTTCTATTCAGGCCCTCAACAGATTGGATGATACCCACTAGCATTGATGAGATCAATGTACTCATTTAAATTTAATGATTTAAATACTCACAGACACTTTCAAAGATAACTACTAAGTATCTGGGCAACCTTTGGCCCAGTCAAGTTGACACTTATAATTAACCATCACAGCTTCTAACCTGCTTTCTATCTCTATGTATTTATCAATTCTACAATTGTATTTATTTATTCTACAAATGTATTTATCAGTTCTACGTATCATATATATGGGGCCTTTTGTGTCTGTCTTCTTTGATTTGCACAGTGTTTTCAAGGGTCATTCACGTTGCTGCATTATCAGTACTTCACTCCTTCTTATGAGTGAATAATATTCTACCATGTAGATAGGCAACGTTTTGTTTGTTTACCAGTTCATAGACATTTCTGTTGTTTTCTACTCTTTGTCTATAATGTATTACAGTGCTATGAATACTCGTGTAGAAGTGTTTCTATGAACATATGTTTTCAATTTTCTTGAGTGTATACTAGGAGTAGAATTTCTAGACCATACAGTAAGTCTATGTTTAACTTTTCAAGAAACTGCCAAGCTCTTTTCTCAAGCAGATGCAGCATTTTATACTCCCATCAACAACGTATGAGGATTCCTGTTTCTCTACATCCTCACTAACACTTACTGTTTTCTGTTGTTTTGATTACAGCCATTTTATTAACTATGAAGCGCCACTGCATTGTGATTTTGATATGCAGCTCCCTTTCGACTAATGATATTAAGCTTCTTTTAATGTGTTTATTGTTTCAATACTTATGTCAGAGTTATGACTTTCAAATACTGATTATTATAATAAGTTAGCTCAAGTGATCACGGAGACCAGTAAGTCCCAAATCTGCCATCTACAAGGTGAGGGTACAGGAGAAAGCTGGTGGTATTGTTCTGGTTCAGATCTGATGGCTGAGAACTGGAGGGCTGATGGTATAAGTTCTATTCTGAACATGACAAGCCAAGAACAAGGAAGGCTGCTATATGATGGTAGGAGAATATGGATGTCTCAGCTCAAGCAGAGAGAAAAATCCACCTTTCCTCCAAGAAATAGAAATTTTTGTTCTATTCAGGCCCTCAACAGATTGGATGATACCCACTAGCATTGATGAGATCAATGTACTCATTTAAATTTAATGATTTAAATACTCACAGACACTTTCAAAGATAACTACTAAGTATCTGGGCAACCTTTGGCCCAGTCAAGTTGACACTTATAATTAACCATCACAGCTTCTAACCTGCTTTCTATCTCTATGTATTTATCAATTCTACAATTGTATTTATTTATTCTACAAATATATTTATCAGTTCTACGTATCATATATATGGGGCCTTTTGCGTCTGTCTTCTTTGATTTGCACAGTGTTTTCAAGGGTCATTCACGTTGCTGCATTATCAGTACTTCACTCCTTCTTATGAGTGAATAATATTCTACCATGTAGATAGGCAACGTTTTGTTTGTTTACCAGTTCATAGACATTTCTGTTGTTTTCTACTCTTTGTCTATAATGTATTACAGTGCTATGAATACTCGTGTAGAAGTGTTTCTATGAACATATGTTTTCAATTTTCTTGAGTGTATACTAGGAGTAGAATTTCTAGACCATACAGTAAGTCTATGTTTAACTTTTCAAGAAACTGCCAAGCTCTTTTCTCAAGCAGATGCAGCATTTTATACTCCCATCAACAACGTATGAGGATTCCTGTTTCTCTACATCCTCACTAACACTTACTGTTTTCTGTTGTTTTGATTACAGCCATTTTATTAACTATGAAGCGCCACTGCATTGTGATTTTGATATGCAGCTCCCTTTCGACTAATGATATTAAGCTTCTTTTAATGTGTTTATTGTTTCAATACTTAGTCAGAGTTATGACTTTCAAATACTGTCTCCCATGTTCGGACTGTTTTCTTACTTTCTTGAGATGTACGAGTCCTGTACTTCTTTGTTACATATATTCGTTTTCAAGGAATTATAAATTATTTTTTTAATTTTATTTTCCAACTGTCCATTTCTAGTGCATAGAAATTGATTTTAATTTATTGGTTACACACTTTTAGCCTTGCACAACTATTTTATTAGCTTTAATGATTTTGTGATGCTTGCACATATACATGTATGTATATGTATATGAATTCCCTGGGATTTTGTCTATAAAATCAGGTCTATTCTGCAAGTAGAAACAATTTCCACCTTATTTTCTCATCTAGAGCTCTTTCATTTCTTTTCCTTATCTAGCTTCTCTGACTAAGACTACTGATATAGTGAATAGAAGCAGTAAAAGCGGGTCTTATTCCTTATGTTTGAGAGAAAACATTCAGTCTTTTCCCATTAAACATAAAACTGGCTGTGGATTTTGAGTAGATGCCCTTTATTGAAATGAGGAAACTCATTTTTATTCTTCATTTGTTGATATTTTTATTATGAACATTTGCTAGATTTTGTTGAAAATCTCCATAATTAGCATGTTTATTTTACTTGTATTTTCAAATTTTGTACAGTTTATTGAAATTTGTGTTTTATTTCTTTTTAACTCATGTTTTAAATTTGATTTTCTTAGTCTAGTATCTTTAGTTTCACAGCTTTTCTTAAGCTTGTGTTTGCATGGGTGCTGTCCTGTGCTACGTTGCTTCAGTTGTGTCCAGTTCTCTGTGACCCTATTAACTTAAGCTTACTTATTTTTATTTTCTTATACTTGTCTTCTTTCCTTCTTGAATTTCTTCTTTTATTAATGCCCAAAGATACTGTTGTATACTTTTGTATTATTTTAAAATTTACTTTAAGTACATTTTAAGCTTCCTATATTTTAGATACAGTTTTTAATCTTTTCTTAGAATGTTACTATGTGCTCAGATAATAAACAAACAAATAAAAATAAGTCAGTTTCTGACTTCAAGACATTTACTCTATTAGTGACCATATTTTAGTTGTTCCTTATGTTTTCATCTTAACCTTTACTCTTACAGTATTTATTATTATTTTTACTTTATTATTGAAGTTATATATTAATTATAGATAACACTTTTGATGTCTTTTAATATGAGAGGGACGGTGCTTAGCTTGTTTCGTAATCCATCTCTTACACACCATCATGAGTTAGATGCTATTACCAACTTGATCTTGCATATAATGAGATTACAGTCCGAAAATCCCATTAAATTTACAAAGGTTATATAGCAACTGAGAATGGGATCTGGGAAAAAAATTGCTCTTAACCATCCTAATTTCCTGATAAACATTTCATTTTAAAGCCGAGTATGGTTAAATTTGTAAAACCTAACTCCAGAATTTTGTAACAGACTGTACCAGGCATACCAATTCCATAATTCTTGGAATAAATGTATCTTGGCTTGTGGTAATATTATGTCAAGTAAGATAAGATACAAATATTTTTGTTTCAAACAACCAAGACCACATTAGAAGTCATTTTCCTTTAAACTATGTGCTTCTAAATCCTTCACATATTTAAATCCACGGTGATCAAGAAAAATAAGTATTCCAAATAGATTCTTCCATGATTTGTCTCCCTATGAACATTCTCTCCTAAGTACTAAGTTATTTCACCAGGGATCTAAAAATAGCATAATTAATAGTATTGTAGCTTAATTGGAATAACTTTATGCAAAACACAAGAGGACAGGAGCAACAATTGTATGTTTTCCATTTCAACTTACAGCCTGAAATCTAGGTGAGCATTTATATACCAATTTATCTCTAAAACTTAAGTCCGGAGCAGTCTTATCCCATTCATCCAAGTGTTTTCTTTTACTATAATCAATGTTTAATAACTGGCATTGCCACCCACTTAGTACCCAAGCTATAACCTGGATATTATGTACATTTTTAAAGTACTTTTCCTCTGTTACCTCCTTCGAAGCATGTTCAGTCATCTACATCCTTTTAATTCATACCCCTAATCAGCCCTTATTTCATTTTCATATTCACTGCCCTATTTTGAGGCTTGTCATTTCTCCCACACATTATACCTTCTAGTCTTCCATCTCTTGAAGCAAACGTCAAATTTGGCTTTTCTTCTCCACTCTGTTCATTTCCTATACTGTTGTAATGATTATCTTTTAAAAATCCAAATTTTTTCAGACAGAACTTTCCAAAATAATAGCTACAATTAAGAATTTTCTTCATGGTCAACTGTAGTTCTGTCTTCAATTAACTGTCCACTCCCACGACCTCTTGTTTTCACTTTGTATGTGATTTTTAGATTGTGTATTCCTTCAGATCATGATGGCTTATAAATATGAGTGGGCTCACATTTTCAGTAATGAGTGGCCTTAACAGTCTGTGTTTGCTCTTGCTAGCATCTATCACAGTGCTTGGAATATAGGTTAAACTCAAAGTCAGTTCATCATACAAACAACATCCTTTCCAGTGTACATGCAGAAAAGCATGATTTTGGAAACAATTTAAGGACTTAAAAAAGACTGCTTATTTTCCTATCTTTGTTTCTATCAAGAAATTTTTTATGAATTTTGTCAATGGATTATAAAAATTATATGCATTCAAATCCATTTTCTAATAATTTAGAATTTCAAATATCATTACTGTGTGTCCAACTACAAATTGCAGAAAAAGTTAATTTAGGTGACTATTATTATGAAGAAAGAGACTCTTCAGACTCTGTGCAATGAGTCATTAATTAAACATCTCATTTATCACAAGATTTAACTAGGAAAAACAAAGAATAAGAACTAACACAGGGTTCTGGTTTTGTTCGAAAAAAGTTCAAGGAATCTGTATTTAATCAAAACACACAAAACAATCTCCAGATACTGTTGGCAACAAATTTAGTATTTGCAGAGCTGAAATGTTGATTTGCTTAGCTATAAATATTACCTTGATGAAAGACAGGCCTAACTCTGTCTTCTACCACTTTACCTCTGATAAGAAAGTTACCACTGCGTGTGTTTTCTTAGGAACCCATTAGGTCTAACCTTTCTGGAAACATCCAGAGAGACATTATTCACTGTGAAAGAGATATAAGATTTTACCAAAAAAGAAAAAAAAAGTCTACAAAACAAAGGTGCAAAAAATGAGAAATAGCAAGAACAAGAGTGAAATTTTTATTCAAATCTAAAGACTAATCCACAGCTTTATGGAAAAAAAGAAAAGAAAACTTCTTTTGATGTAATGAGAATTCTGAATTCTCAAGTTTGGGCACAGGGCCTATTCTGTGATATGTTAACTAAAAGAAAAAATTTCTTTTCCAGGCATCTGCCTTCCTTTTTCCATTTCCATGGCAAGCTGTTTCAAGGTGCTTCATGAAAAGCTACTCAAAACCAATGTGTTCTAAAAGCCACAAGTTTGATGACAGATAAAAGAGTCATGAGAGGGTTTTTGCATCTCTTCTTTAATAGAGATCTTGAAAAGCCAAATGACTGAGAAAGAGCATGATTCATCCTCTGCAAATGCTGAAGCGTATGTTTAACTACCACCGACTGCATTTTGCAGCGGTACCTATTCAAACGCGCCCCCAAATATGCAAGTACCATTCTGAGAAGGGAGAAAAAACTGAGTCATGATAAATCTTACACTGAACTTTCTTTCATTTATGGAAATTGTGAGCATTTAAATGTTACAGATATTCACATTTCTGTTCACATTATGTGAAAACTCATCCAATAAGTCATCGGCTATACAGAACTCCCTGGAAATGAGTTATTCTGAACAGCTGAATGTTCCAGATGGCTTGGGGTTAACTCACTAAGTTCCAGCCAGAATGCAGCACTCATCTCCAAAACAGACCAGGTTTTATCCATCTAGCATTTTTCAGAACATAGACCATGCTTAGAGATCGGTAACATTTACAAAGTTTATTCTGTAAGTGTACACAGGTGCAAAGTATTTGATACAGTTCTCTGAACAGAGTGAATACTTCAAAAAATAATAGTAATTGCCACTACCACTTCTTTGACTACAATTACTATTCCAAATTTTTAATCTTTTGAGTTAATATTGTAGTAGACATAGACAATTCTGGGATCATTTGACCAAAGACTACTTAAAACAAAAAAGAATTACATAGTCTAATTTGGTGGATAGACTATGTGACAGACTTTTACGTTCCCCAAAAAATCATACGTTAAAGCCCAATCCCCAATGAGGGCGGGCTTATGGGAAGTGATTAGGTCATGAGAGCAGACGTCTCTTGACTGAGATTAATCCCCTCATAAAAAGAGACCCCAGAGGGATTCCTCACCTCTTCTGCCTTGTGAGAACACAGTGAAAAGATGGTCAGCTATAAACCAGGAAGCAGACTTTCACCAGACTCTGAATCTGTGTCATCTCAAGTCTGGACTTCACTGCCTCTTGAACTATGAAAAATGATTGCTTTATTAAGCTCTCCAGAATATAGTATTTTGCTACAGCAACTCAAGCAGACTAGCACCGAATACATAGTGTTACACTATAGCATTGTATAACTTGACATCTACCAAGGAATTAGACAATACTACTCAGTGACTCTGATATAATACAGGGAAAATTAGACATTATTGATCCATCAACATGTTATACAAGTCTTCCTGTATGTGAATGCCTGCTTCTTCTTTTAAGGTTATCATAATTTGCAAGGCTTCTTTCCTTTATTATTTGAGAGAATTATGCCTATAGCTTAATGGCATGTTGACATATAATAAGCACAAAAATATTTGTGTAATAGTGAATTCTGGAATGTCTTCTGATGCACTGTATTTGTCCTTGACATTGCATAGGTTTCTCTACTTTCCTCTCTTCTGTCTTATTTTGTAATTACACTAGACTGGTAAAATGAATCAAATCTCAAATAGTTAGATGATAGTGGTTTGTGTATCCTCAAAGGATCATAGTTTACAAATATTCATTGGGATTGGAGACCATGTATTCAACTTTATACAGAAGAGTCACTGTGCTTTTTAATCTACAGTAGCCATCCAATGTTCATGGACAAAATAAGCATAATATTGGTACTATTTTCTAATCATTTTCTTCTCTTGTTTCACTCCACACAATGAAAACTATATTTTTTTATTCTAAGAGACTAAAGCTGTGAGATTCAGGCAGATTGTTGATTAGCTCAGCCAAGGTACTTTCTCTTCTATGACAAAGCTAATAAATAGTTATTATTACCTCATCAAATTGTTTCAACCTTGTGGTTTATCTTTGGAATGATCTAGACATGGTTTTGAGACCTAACTCCATCATTAACTACTCCTGTAACCTTGGAAAAATGATATAACTTCCCTTATTCCCTATGAACAAAGTTCATAAAAATCTTAAGATGTCAAGAAGATCAAGTGAGTTAATTTCCAGACAACTCTTAATATAATGTTTGACACTTAATGAGGTGCTAAGCACCCCAATGAGCCTTCAGGTACCTTGTGTATTATTGCTGATGTGAACCATGTGAAAAAAGCTGAGGCACTGCTCAGCCATTGCAAGATATTGCAATACTTTTTACGTAACTATTTGAACTGGTAGAAGAAGGGTTGGGCTTTTTCTGGCTCTTTGATCATTGATCCTATTTATTTCTTTATCACCATAGAGGCTTTTTGCTTTGTTGTGGTTTATTTTGCTACTGTTAGAAAGAGAATTGTTCTTGGATCCTGAGAGTTCTGGAAAGCTAATCTCTGGATAGTTATAGCTTTAATGCACTAATATTGTCCAAATTATTAATGACCAATTGCTTTAAGCCACCAGACTTCCCTGGTGGCTCAAACAGTAAAGCGTCTGCCTACAATGTAGGAGACTCAGGTTCCATCCCTCAGTCGGGAAGATCTCCTGGAGAATGAGATGGCAACCCACTCCAGTATTCTTGCCTGGAAAACCTGTTGGATGAAGAAATCTGCTAGGCTACAGTCCATGGGTCGCAAAGAGTTGGACACTACTGAGTGACTTCACTTTCCACTTTCAATTGCTTTCAGTAGTGTGATTTTATTTTTATGCATTATTTTATAAGCCAAAGCTTCTGATTTTTAAATATTATCAGCTTAGGTGAAGGGGAAAAAGAAGGAAAATATTCTTTTCTTTACAGTTATATATTTTATGTTTGATTAAGCATTTTCCTGGGGTTATACTTATAGAAAATGCATTTATCTTGCTTTCCATATTTAACCATGGGTTAATGTATATGAGGAGAAGCACAGTTTATCAGGAATGAGGCAAGGCATAGCAAGCTAATCATAGAAATCCATAAATGTTCTACTGAGCATAAAGGAACACAAGAAAAAACTGCAAGCATCTGAGGTCACTTTTATTAAAGTTACACAGGATTTATATAAAGCTAAAGAAATAAAAATTCCACAGACTTTTCCAATTATTAAATTATCTTAACTTTCTAAACAAACACATAGTCTCACATTTTACTCTTAAGCTGAAATGTTCCAAGGTTCCATCCTGGGACCTCTTCTCTGTTCTCATTTAAAGCTTAGATGATTTCATGAAATCTTATGGAGTACTGGGAAAATACATCCCAAATCCCAGTAAGCACAGGAAAAGTTATTTAATAATATTAACTATTAGGAAATGCACATTAAAAACCTCAATGAGATACCACTCCATATCCAACTAGAAGGCTAAAATCAAAGACTGGCAACACAAAATGTGTTCATAAAACTATGGATTAGTTGTAACTCTCACACATCCTGGGTAAACAGTTTGACAGTATCTTATGACATTATGTACACAGATGATATATCTCAGTAATTCCACTACCAAGCATCTTCCCAAGAGAAATGAAGGTGCACATGCACAAAAGTACTGATACATTCATATCAGTTATATTCACACTATACTCAGAATATACCAGTTATATTTCACAATCTGGAAACAACTCAAATATCCATCAGCTGATGAACACATAAACAAATTGTCATGTATTTATACAATGGTCTCCATGGCATCCCACTCCAGTACTCTTGCCTGGAAAATCCCATGGACGGAGGAGTCTTGTAGGCTGCAGTCCATGGGATCGCTAGGAGTTGGACACGACTGAGCAACTTCACTTTCACTTTTCACTTTCATGCATTGGAGAAGGAAATGGCAACCCACTCCAGTGTTCTTGCCTGGAGAATCCCAGGGACAGGGGATCCTGGTGGGCTGCTGTCTATGGGGTCGCACAGAGTTGGACACGACTGATGTGACTTAGCAGCAGCATACCACCTAGAAATAAAATGAGCAAGCTATTGATATTTTTAAAAACATGAAGTATCTTCCATGCAAGTATCATACATATCTTCAGTGTTACATAGAAAATGTCTAAGACAAAGGATATGATTTTATTTGCACGAATTTCTAAATAGGCAAAATGAGTGATAGTAAAACAGTTCAGATCAGTGACTGCAGAATGAGTGTGAAGGGACTTACTAGGGTAAAAGCACTATTTTTACCTCAAAGGGGATGATGAGTAGGCTTCCCAAGTGGTCCTAGTGCGAAGAACCCACCTGCCTATGCAGGAGAAACAAGAAAGGTGGGTTCAGATCCCTGGGTTGGGAAGATCTGCTGGAGGAGGAAATGGCAACCTGTTGCAATATTCTTGCCTGGAGATCCCCATGGACAGAGGAGCCTGACGGGTGACTGTCTGCAGGGTCGCAAACAGCTGGACACGACTGAAGTGACTTCACATGCACTCATGGACAGGAGGATCCGCACATGGGTGTCTATACGTTTGTCTAAACTCTAGCTGATCTATAATATTGGGACATATGGCATATACATTATTTGTGTTAGAATTTGTCCTACAAAGATCAATTAAATTCATTTTAGCACGTTCACTCATTCAAAATCTTTTTGTATTATACTAGGGATAACAATAGCCCAAGGAGAGGTAATATCTTCTTTTTGCCTTCACAGGCTTCCAAAGTTGTAGGAAAAGCAGATGTTAAAATACAGAAAAAATAGGTGTGCATAATAATCACAAACCGTGATGTATATGCCATGAAAAGGCACCCTGAGTTATACAATAGCCTGTAACTAGAAATCTCAGTCTACTGCACAGGAGTAGCGGCAGGGTAGCGGTAGGCTGGCCGGAGAGGATGGAGATGTCAGGAAGCATCTGTACTGTTGTAGCTAAAACTGCAGAACTTGGGGTCAGCCTCCCTGGGTTGGTGTTCTGAACCTGTCATTCATACGGTGTGCCACTCGGGGCAAATTCTCTAAGCCTGTTTCCTTATCTGCAGAACACATGTTAACAGTACCTATGGTGGAATTTATTTCAGGTATCTAGCATGACTAAACTGAGCAGAAGTTGTGGTAGACACATACTGGTACTTTTTCCAGAAGGGAATAGAAGCTAACTCTGAGTCAGCTGAAGGGAGAATGGGGGTGGGAACACAGAGAACATAACCAAGTCTTTTAAAGAGTCTTGCTGTGAAAATGAGCAGAGAGAAGGGACAGTGGCTGAAAGAGACCGAGGGAGAATTTCACAGACCTCTTTTCAGAATGGGAGATACTCATTTTGCTTCTAAGACTGACCCATTTCCAGAGGGAAAGCTAATGGTGCAGGAAAGAGAAGGCATAACTGCAAGAATGAAGTCCTTATGAAGGTGAGCAACGGGACAAGATAGTACCCAGCAAACTGGTTGGTGGGAACACACTGAGCTGAGTCTCATCTTTTACTAAGCAAATGTGAAGTCATCAGCTGAGCTTTATCAAAAAAGTTTGAAAAAAGACAAAAATGTGAAAAAGTAAGGGAAAATATCTACTGTGGAATTTGGGATAATCTTCAGGGCTTGTTCGATAATTCTGTCCTTCATTCTACTAAAGGATGATCGATCCTGGGGCTGTGAGAGTTTCTTGAGAAACTTTCAGCCACCTGGCCGCAGGCCTGCAATGATAGAAAGAAGAGTATTGTGGGTTTACCAGAAGGTCACTGAAGAACAAGGGAAGAGCAAGGTCAGCTTCGTTTGCAGGACAGAGGTCCTGGTGCTCAGACCTTGTGATCTAAGCTTGACGGGACGGTCATTGGACAGCCGTGGGTCAGCAGGTCAAAGTTCCCGGTGGGTCTGAAGGGTGGCTGGAGTGATAGTATTAGCCCAAGTCAGGTGGAAGGAACAGATAACTTAATTGCTGGGCATTTGTTTTCATTTGGGAAATATTCTGTATCTACTTTCTAAATAGCTATTTTGTTATTATTAGATAAGAAGCATTTCAGAAGTTGTTCTTGGAAGCTGTAACACTAACTCAGAAAATTTTAATTTTTTAAATTTAATATTGAGAATAATTTTGCCCTACTCATTTTTTAATGAAGTAACAAAGAACTTCTAAAGAAGTGGGGCTGTTAACACGGGTTACGGACCACTCAGAGTGTTCTTTCTCTTCTCTGTTCTGTGACTTGTCTTCTGGATATTGACTCCGCTCACTACCTTTTCCAAATTATGTTGAACAGGTACAAGAAGACAACACAAACCATGAATCACATGGTATTAATTTTAATTCTAAAAGTATTGGGAGGGGAAGACGAATTTTGGCCTAAAAGATTTATAAAAATTATGTGTGGATACAGTTTACACATACTGACCTTGTTTTGAATCAGGATATAAGTATCTAAACAATAAGTAGCAAGGCTAGAATTTAAAATCATTTCTCATGAGCACCCCCCCCCCAAAAAAATATTAAACTTGAACTAGTGCCGTACATTGTCTCAGATTTGTCAGACATTTTCAGAAATCTAAAAAGTAACTTGAAGATTCTGGTCAGAGGCAACAACAACAAAAAATCAGAATATTCCCAAGTTCTACTATCAAAAACTCTAGATTTGAAAATCAAAAATAATTTAAAAATGAGAAAAAAAATAAAGAGGAAAAGTTAGTTTAAAAAATCTGGTTGGAGAAATGGTTTTCTCGTTTTCTTAATATCAAGCACAGACACACACATTCTTAACTTTTTGTTCAAAACTCTTCCTGTATCATATTCTTAGTCATATACATGGAATCAAAGAGCTATGGTAACACCCTAATACTCAAGAGTTTTATGCCAATCTGTATATTTTAAAGCTTGACTATGTATCTGCTACTTTTTCTGGTATTAGAGGATCTACCATTTAGTCATGCAGCTCCTTCTTAGCAATGCCTTCTTGCTTGTTTGTTGTTCTCATTTAGTTAACCAGTTGTGTCCAGCTCTTTTCAAGCTCATAGACTGTAGTATGCCAGGCTCTTCTGCCCACGGCATTTCAGGCAAGAATACTGGAGTGGGCTGCCATTTCCTTCTCCAGGGAATCTTCCCCACCCAGGGATCAAACCCACATCTCTTGCTTTACAGGCAGTCGTCTCCTGCATTGCAGGAAGATTCTTGACATCTGAGCCACCAGGGAAGCCTCTTCTTGGGCTTTAGTGTGGTGCAATTCATCAAGTTTTTTTTCATTGCAACTATTGTTTTTGTTGATTGGAAAAAAATGGCCCTGGGTTTAAATCATAGCTCTGTAATATAATAACTGTGTGATGTTGGGCAATTGATTCCATGTCTCCAAGCCTCCAGTTCCTCTCTGTAAACTGTGGACGTATTTGAACCTACCTCATAAGGTTATTTTGAATACTAAGTGAAGTAAAATATTTAAAGCATGATTTCTGCCACATAAATAAATGTTAGCTGATATATTATTGTATTATTCTGAATAATACAAAAAAGAGCCCTACTCAGAGATATTATGATTGACATATCATATATGAGAGGAAAGTGAAGATAAGTCAAAAAATGTGCCTCCCAGGCAGTTACATGGCCATTGAGTAGAACTTGGGTATGAGGTCAGTATTAGACTCTGTGATTGGGAACTGTACACGTGGAAGCAATCCACTGACTCAATAAATAGAATGGTTGCTGTGACTGTTAGTATCACATCCCCTAGGATAATGTTTTAAAACAAAACTTACATAGAAAGATTTTAAACATACTCAAAGATAGAAAAATACAATGAACCTCTTTATACTACCATCCAGAGTCAACAATTATCAAAGATTTCAATATGGCATACTTTGATGTCTCTTCCTCTATGACAATGTATTTCTCCAAGGAAAAAATACTCACAATTTCTAAAATGATATGGGAGTTAAATATAACAAATTAAATACTAGTCATGTATTATTCAGCAGATATTTACTGGATTTCTTAGATGTACCAGGCATCATGCTAAATGTTGGCATGAAATGGTAAAAAAGACAGACACCTCTCTGTCTAGAGAGATCTGTTTGCATCATCACAACCAAATGTGTCTCAGAAAGCTGTAATTCTCTCATTTATGCAACTCATCAATTGTTCCATAGCTGCTGAGGGGAAACATGGAAAACAGTAAGAGCCCCTGACAGCGACACCTAAAACTGTATTATGAGAGCTGTTATTGCAAAACATTAATTCTGCCAGTTAACTGGTGCTGTCTTCCCTTTTGTGTTTCCATTTTAAAAATCTCCAGTATTCATAGCCTATTCTGCCTATATGTTAATAGCAAGTCCAGTTAGACAGTGAAATCCATTCCAGTGATTCCAGATTTCCAAAAATCTATTCAGATTAACAGTCATATTATTTGTTTCTTACTGAAACAAAATGAATTTTGTTTTATTAGAGCCCAGAAAATTGTAGTAACACTGCTACAATTAGAGAAGTATCACATCCAACATCTTTTATTTGTTTTTTTAATTATAGTTACTAAACTATCAGAGACCATTTCAAGCTAGAGATCTCCCCCAGTTTCTCTGTTGTATTTGGAATTGCCGTATTATCTCCAGAGGAAAATTCTCTGACTTAATATTAGTGCCATATTGTTTGTTGAGAAGTCAATGCTTTTTCTCTTCATCTTAGCTCTTCCTTGTGTTTCACAGTGTGGAAGCTTGAGAACTAACTTTCTCAGATTTGTTGTCAAAGGAGTTCTAGGTATGATTTTTCTAATGAGTGGGGAGAGGTAGTGGATGAGGCTTGAAAGGGGAAAAAGAGGTAGACGCCATGTTATCATTCTGGCTACCATGGGGCGCTCTGCGGGTTTGGGCAGGTGGCATATTTGCTGCAGTTTCCACGTATTTTCTTTAGAATCAAAGCTTCTTTGCTGAAGGGGATGGGGATCACTGCTGTAAATTTCTGGCAGTGTCTGGTACCTTCCTGCATTCTTGGAGTGGTATTGAGATTTAGTGGTAGCTGTCCCTTATCTATGTTTCTCACCCTTTTCAATAGTTTGATAAATATTAATGTGCTGTATCAAATCCTTTTCTATTTAAGTCAAGTAGACAGAGAAGTTTCTGTTTTCCTGACAGTGTCTGGGCAGAAATTATCTCTATCAGAGGAAATGGAAATTGAAAACTAAAATAGACCTAAATTTTTTTAGGACCATGTTATGTTGATGGTATGTTGAGCTTTCATTTAAGCAAGAAGTAGTACACAATAAGCACTCCCTGAATCAAGTTCAGCTCACTAAACAAATATTTTTTGAATAAACTCGAATGTGGGAAAGAAAGGGCCCACAAAGCTATTTTTAAGACTGTTAAAACAAAGACATATATTCATTTTGATTATTGCTGAAATAATAAAAGTTGATAAAAAGAGAAATGCCATCAATTTACAATTAAGCTGCTTTTTATATCTTGATATTTTATATTAAAAGTAGATTTGCTAATGTTTACATGTCTTGATGTAATTTTTCAAAGATTTTTTTCCAAATTGTATACCAACTAAATAAATGAGAG
>SJYC01014064.1:0-26951 GCA_006408675.1 Madoqua kirkii
GATTACATCTGCATGGTCAGTTTGGCAAATTATAGTTAATGTAAGAATATATACATGAGATGTGTATAAGAGACAGATTGTATACCAACTAAATAAATGAGAGAAGACCTAACTGCTACCCAGAATTGGAATATTATCAACTTAAGTTATTCATCTTGGTATGCTGTTGTTTTATAGATTAAAAAAATTTTGTTTTATAGATTAAAAATTATGACCAAATCTACAATATATGTTGTTTGCAGAGAAGTTTTATTCATTAAAATTATTCTTGCTCACCCTCCTGAATTAATAAAATATGGCTAACAGTCATCCCAGTCTTACAGGCCATAGTTGTTAGGAAAATATGGTTGCTAGGATACCATCATTATTTCATTGTCATGTTACACCAGTCTATCAATTAATAAAGAAACACTCAAGTTAATTCTCAGTCACATTTGTACATATTCTTAGCATATGATTTCCCTTATCTCCATGTGACATTTCTCCCTCTAGCATTCACCTTCTACTCCATAAAATATTAAACATGAGGTTATCACATCCGTGTACAAATTACAGCGATGATGCACATCTTCTATTTAACCTTTCCTTTCACTTTGCAACATGGTGCAAGTTCTTATACAAATATCTATGGGCAAGTAAATTATTTTTCTAACTTCTCAGCTTTATCAAGAAAATTGATGCTTGGGAAAAATACATGTATTGAATTGATATCTTTAGTCTTTTTTAGTTCTTTCTACAGGAAAAAGGCAGAGCAGGAAATCACTTGAAAGTTACTCCTGCATCTTTAGATATTCATAGCTATTCCCAGGTTATTGCTTTGCATTTTAGGGTTAGATTCACAGAATGTCTGAAATGAGTCTCATGAATACATTTTTTATGACTATCACATTGAAGTCAGAATCACCACATGCTGACTTGAGTTGCCGCTTGACAGGGCATTATACAAATAAGAGTAACAAATGAAATCCTCTGATATGATGAATTCATCTCTTTTATACCTGTTCATTTCAGTGCCTACTTAACTACAGTTCATGCTACAAAAATAAAATAAATTATCTTGATAGTTATTTGTATTAAAAAGGCAAGAAAACGGCATGTTCTGAAAATTGGCGAAAGAGAAAATACTGACTCTAATTATAGGTAATATATAAACAGCAGGGCTTCCTTGCTGGCTCAGCTGGTAAAGAATTGACCTGCAATGCAGGAGACTTGGGTTCAATCCCTGGGTTGAGAAGATCTCCTGGAGAAGGAAATGACAATCCACTCCAGCATTCTTGCCTGGGAAATCCCATGGACAGAGACACCTGGCGGGCTACAGTTCATGGGGTCACAGGAGTCAGACATAACTTAGTAACTTGAGAAAAAAATATAGAAATAGTCTGATGATTTCACTTGGTTTTTATATCTTCTTTAAAAGTTCCAGTAAATAAAAAGTTATTAATCTTGCTATACAAGGAAACTGACTTATATATGGATTAAGTAATTTACAATGTATTATTTAGTAAATTCAACAGCCAAGGATAGAATTAAGATTTCCTAATGAAGGCTGAGCACAGAGGAATTGATGTTTTTGAACTGCGGTGTAGGAGAAGACTCTTGAGGGTCCCTTGGACTGCAAGGAGATCCAACCAGTCCATCCTAAGAAGATCAGTTCTGGGTGTTCATTGGAGGGACTGATGTTGAAGCTGAAACTCAAATACTTTGGCCAGCTGATGTGAAAAGCTGACTCATTTGAAAAGACCCTGATGCTGGGAAAGATTGAGGACAGGAAGAGAAGGGGATGACAGAGGATAAGATGGTTGGATGGCATCACTGACTCGATGGACATGGGTTTGGGTGGACTCTGGGAGTTGGTGAAGAACAAGGAGGCCTGGCGTGCTGCGTTTCATGGGTTCGCAAAGAGTTGGACATGACTGAACTGAACTGAATGTTTACAATAATTTCATTACCGCTTCAAGTTTAATGTCTGCATTTGAATGGTCTTATTCATATTGTTTACCCGGAGAGTTGCCAGCAAAAAAGGAGAAAAAAAAAGACACTGAATTCAAGGAGTGAATTGCTCAACTTTTTAAAATGTTTTTAAGCATTTCAACATATTTTTATATTTATACATTAATAGTGATTTTATCAAAACCCAAACTGACCATGCAGATGTAATCTTTCAAAAACGTTGCCTGTGCCAAAGATTGCACACAGCTGTTTCAATTCACTGAAGTATATGTGTGGTCTTCCTTTCAGGTCAAGGAAAAATATCTTTCTCTTTCTGAATTTCCATGTGTGGTTTGGCAAATTATAGTTAATGTAAGAATATATACATGCAAAATGATATATATATATTTTACCAATCTTGCTGTCTAGTGAAATGGATAAAAACAATCTTCTGATTAAATTTACTGATGTATTTAATGCTTTATAAATGTCTTCCAAGAGTTATTTACATGTATTTTGAGCATTATGCAACCGTAGTTTTTAAACTTCAAGAAACAGAAATTAAAGTAACTGTTAAGCATATACTAAAGTCAGAATTTTTGATGGAATTATTCAATTCAGAAATTTGTGTGTTTCATGTTGGTATCACTTTCCGTTTTAATCATAGATCACTCTTGATTTTTCCTTAGCAAAATATTATCAAACTTCATTTCTCAAACAAAATGCCCTTTTGATTCCTCTTCATCCACACTTTGTCAAGTTAAATACATTTTAAAGAGTATCTTAAGGCATTACAAAAACATTTTCCCCTGAAAACCCAAACACAGCACTGGGTGGTGACTATGCTTCTCTATAATTTTGGCAGGCTTAAGAAAACCTAAACACATTTTTATTTTCTTATAGGTTTCATTCTTTGTTTTAAATTTATCATGAAACTGAAAAATTATAGTGAGGAAAATTTCAAAATGACAAATTTATGTTTTCCTCTATACATTCTGAAGGAGATCAGCCCTGGGATTTCTTTGGAAGGAATGATGCTGAAGCTGAAACTCCAGTACTTTGGCCACCTCATGGGAAGAGTTGACTCATTGGAAAACACTCTGATGCTGGGAGGGATTGGGAGCAGGAGGAGAAGGGGATGATAGAGGATGAGATGGCTGGATGGCATCACCAACTCGATGGACTTGAGTCTGAGTGAACTTCGGGAGTTGGTGATGGACAGGGAGGCCTGGCGTGCTGTGATTCATGGGGTCACAAAGAGTTGGACATGACTGAGTAACTGAACTGAAGTGACACATTCCTTTGAATTTTTTAAATATAAAAAATTGAATTTAGGGTCCAACAAATAATTGTTTTACAAGGTTATAACATGAAGACAACTCTTCTCAATTTTTCAAGTGGCTCCAACTCTCATTCTCTCTAGGTGCTACAAGGCTAGCATTTTATGCCTGCTTTTTAAATTAAAATATAGTTGACTTATAATATTGTATTGGTTTTAGGCATGACATAGGAATTAAATACGTACATCAAAGTTATTATAATACTGTTGATTATATTCCCTGTGTTGAATATTATATCCCTGTAACTTAATTTATATCCAGTGGATTGTACCTCTTAATCTTCTCCAACTATTTTGCCCATCCCCCAACCCTCTATCCTCTGTCAACCACTAGTGTGTTTTATTTATGAATCTGTTTTATATTTTGTTTTATTTGTTCACTTATTTATTTTTTAAGATTCCACATATTAGTGAAAAGACCCAGTATTTGCCTTCCTCCGTCTGACATATGTCACTTAGCATAATACCCTCCACGTCCATCCACATTTTTGTAAATGGCAGAAATGTGTTCTTTACTGGCTGATGTGCATGCTTGTGTGCTAAGGCACTTCAGTCAAGTCTGACTCCCTGAAATCCTATGGACTGTTGCCCTCCAGGCTCTTCTGTTCATGGGATTCTCCAGGCAAGAATACTGAGTAGGTTGCCATTTCCTCCTCCAGGGGATCTTCCTGACCCAGGAAGAGAACCCACATCTCTTATATCTCCTGTATTGGCAGGTGGGTTCTTTACCACTAGCACCACATGAGAAGCCCAGTGGCTGAATGCTGAATGTGTGTATGTGTGTGTATATATGTGTGTGTATATATATGTATATATGTATGTATATATCTATATGTATATATCATAATTTATAAAGCAAACATAAAATACTAGGCTTGTAGCATCTATAGAGAATGACAGTTGGAGACACTTGAAATATGTATAGATATAGATACATACATATCTTACATCTTCTTTAATTATTCATCTGTCCTTGGACACAGATTGTTTCTATATCTTGATTATGGTAAGTAATGGCCTAAATAGGCCTGTTTCCAAAGAAAACATACAGGTGGTAGTTGTTCAGTCGCTGAGTTGTGTCTGACTCTGAGACCCCATGAAATACACCATGCCAGACTTCCCTGTCCTTCACTATCTCAAGTAGTTTGCTCAAACTCATATTCGTTGATTCAGTGATGCCATCCAACCATCTCATACCCTGTTGCTACCTTCTCCTCTTGTCCTCAGTCTTTCCCAGCATCAGGGGCCTTTCCAGTGAATTGGCTGTTTACATCAGGTGGCCAAAGTATTGGAGCGTCAGCTCAGATACACATGGAGCTCCAATACAGATGGCAATAAGCACACAAAAAGATGTTCAACATCACTCATGTTCAGGGAAATGCAAATCAAAGCCACAGTAAGATATCACCTCACACCTGACCAAATGGCTATATCAAAAGGACAAAAAAAAGAAAAGTTTTGGTGAGGATATGGAGAAAAGAGAACCCTCATGTACTATTGGTGGGAATTTAGATTTATGCAATCACTATGGAAAACAGTATGGAGAAACCTCAAAAAATTAAAAATAAAACTGCAAAATGATTCAGCATTTCCACTCCTGGATATTCATCTTCATAAAATAAAAATATTAATTTGTAAAGACATAAGGCTAAGTGCTGAAGAATTGATGGTTTTGAACTGTGATGTTGGAGAAGACTCTTAAGAGTCCCTTGGACTCCAAGGAGATCCAACCAGTCCATTCTGAAGGAGATCAGCCCTGGGATTTCTTTGGAAAGAATGATGCTTGCCGGGGTCCAGCCCCAGTGGATCCAGGGTAATTCGAAGGGAAGATGGAATTGGCATCTTAGGAAAAAGCTATTTAATTAGGAGTATAAAGAGAGATTAGAAAGGAATAGTGTAGTAGGAAAATTAGTGTAGAAAAAGATCCTGAATAACTTGGTTTACGCGGGATGCCAATAAAGCTTCAAGACAAGAAGCTTGTACCACCTACGCAGGCCACCCCTACGCAGGCGTCTTTCCATTCTCCCAAAGGAGAGGAGGCACTGAGGCCTTCCCAGTCCGATCTTAGAAGCCCAGGCAAAATTAGCAGACTTGGTCAGTACCCACGCTCCAGATGGGAATTCAGCCAGAAGGGGAAAGAAAGAATGACAGGGGGAATCAGTCTTTCCAGAAACTGATCTGATTTCTTTCTTTTTCATGTTTGCTTATATACTTTTTGTTATACATAGGGATGAATACAGAGTCATGCAGGGTCAGCAGACCTGACCCTTGTCACAATCAGGTGCTTTATATAAAATTATACAAAGCTCTTAGGGGTTTTACATCATCTTCTGGCCATGAGGCCCACTGACATTTTATGGCCCTTTCTGATAATGGTCAGTCAACCAGAAAACTTATTTTTCCGAGGGTGGTTTTTTTTAAACCAGGTGCCCACCCTCCAAATAAAGTTGCATTCCTCTAGGGTGAGGGTGTAGTGGGTTACAATCAAGAAAGGAATTTACTTAGCCTAAGATTTAACATGATTAATCCTAAAGGTTAATACTTATTTCTCCTATATGCTAGTTATATTCATTACAAGGGCAGGGAATATGGAGATTTAGCAGCAAATATTGGCTCAACAAATGAAAAACTCTTCACCAATATAATTTTTAATCAACCCACTAATACTATACTAATAATTTTCTAGCTTCTCAAAAGAGTTTGTACTGAGAAAGTTTTAAAGCATCTCATGCCTATCATGGTTGGGAGGCTGTAAACAATCACATGTGGCCAGATGAACCTGGTCAGGCAGGCTAGAGAAACTTCAGAGGAGTTTGTAAGTTGAAACACTCTTGTCACGCCCAGGAATCTTTATTGACTGGAGCTGCAAGTTAACCCCTTCTCCGAGAGAGGTTGGGGGGGTGGGTGGTCAGCCCCCCGTAAAGTCAGAGGTATAGGTGAGAGCATAAAAAAGACTCTGGTTTTGGAGGTAGATGCTCAGGAACAGAGGGTTTCCTGAGGCTCGATCTTGTCTTTGTGTATGCGGAAGCCTCCTTCCTCATGACCTTTGCTATGGGCAGAGTTCCTCACACTGGCTCCCGGCAGATGCTAAAGCTGAAACTCCAGTACTTTGACCATTGCAATGTTAAGAGTTGACTCATTGGAAAAGACTCTGATGCTGGGAGGGATTGGGGGCAGGAAGAGAAGGGGACAACAGAGGATGAGATGCTGGATGGCATCACTGACTCAATGGACATGAGTCTGAGTGAACTCTGTGAGTTGGTGATGGACAGGGAAGCCTGGCGTGCTGTGATTCATGGGGTTGCAAAGAGTCAGATATGACTGAGTGACTGAACTGAACTGACTGAAGCTTTGTCCTTTATGATGAACAGTATATCCTTGAAAATGAAAGAAAGTGTTAGTCGCTCAGTTGTGTCTTACTCTTTATGACCCTATGGACTGTAGCCTGCCAAGCTCCTCTTCCATGGAATTCTTCAGGCAAGAATACTGGAGCGGATTGCCATTCCCTTCTCCAAAGGGGTTTTTCAACTCAGGGATTGAACATGGGTCTTCTGCATTGCAGACAGATTCTTTACTGTTGGCCACCAGGGACTATCTTTACTAACTCAAAATATTAGATCTTCTTTTTTTGCCTATTTGTTTTCCTAAACTCTTTTTTGGTCATAATTTTCAGCTCCCAGGGCAGAACTGATTCTCATTCTGCTTATTTCATCTTGCCATACTCCTTTGCCAATAGTTCCAAGTTGACATTACACGTGACATTTCTCCTGTTCAACTTGAATAAATATTTATTAGCAACCTACTATGTGTCATCTCCTGGAGGAGGGCATGGGAACCTACTGCAGTATTCTTGCCTGGAGAATCCCACAGACAGAAGAGCCTGGCGAGCCACAGTCCATAGGGTCACAAAATGTCAGACATGACTGAGGCAATTTATCATGAATGCATGTGTGCGACATAGACATTAACGGTAGGCTACCCTGCTGTCCTACTCTAATTTAGGTACCATTGTTAAAATGATATGTTTGGCGCTAAATCACCAATTCAGATTTAAGTGGATGGGATCAACATTGCTTTCACTTTACGTAGTTGTGAAACAGAGAACAATCATTTAATCTCACTTTACTTTTCAATCACAAACGTCTTCCAAGTATTATCTCCAGTTTATCTCTTTGTGTCTCAGTGAACAAAGTCAAAGAAAAAAAAAAGAAATTTGGTAGACAATGGAAAGACATCTTTATAATATGCTGAAAGTGTGTATGGTCTGTGGGAGAAGGGGATTATTGTCGCATGCAAGGATATAAAAATGTAAGTGAGAAATAAGAGACTGGAGATCAAAAGAAGAGGAGAAAGGAAATGTCAGGAAAATATTTGACTTAGCTGTGCATTTTTATCTGATTTACAATTTTGATTTTCATAATAGTAGTAAAATATTTTAGAGTTGTAATTCTGGAAATTATGAAATTCACATAGAGAGTCAGAGTGACGAGTAATTCTTATGGCGTCAGTGTGATCCAAAATTTAAAGCAAGGATAAGGTACTTCTTTCCGTAGATTCATAATACAACGCGTAACAGCTTTGCCCAGTGTTGGACTTATTTTTAAAACAAGGAATACAGAGGCCATATCTGAATATTCTGCTTGGAGATTCAGTATTCAAAGTCATGCTTGGTCTTCAAAGCCTCCCCCTGCCTCATTCACTGAATGCTAATACTTGTGCGCTAATATGGCACAATTTCCACATGGTCTCAAGATTCCCCTCACTTTCTTCTCAGTTTGTATATCTACCAAGAAGCAGTATCAAAGTTTTAAATCTGTATTTCAGCATGCTATTTCAAATAGATGACATTCCCATTCAGAGTCTGGGCTTAAAAGATGCTGAAAATCAACCAGACGCCAAGTAAAAAGAACCAAGACTATTTCTAATGCTCTCTGGAGAAGCATAATCTTTTACAGGCAATAATTTAGTCAGCACACAGAGAGGGAGTAAATAAACTCCCCCAAATATCTTTACTGGGCTACATGAGATTATAAGCATAGCATAGCTTCAGTAGCTCTAGTTTTCAGGAAGTAATGCAATGAGTTCATTCGCCTAAAATCAGCCTGTGGACCTGGCATGATGCTCTTAATCCACACCGAAGGATGGCAATTATTTTGGGAAATTTAGGGGACAGTTGTAAAAGTCAAGAACTAAAGCACGTAAATCTAAATTACTGACATTGTACAGCTCTCCACATATTAATGCAATTTTTGGTGTTTTGAAACCTCCCTGATTTACTTCTAGTGTTAGTCATTCAGTCGTGTCTGACTCTTTGCAACCCTGTGGACTAGCTGGCCAGGCTCCACTGTCCACGGAAATTTACAGGCAGGAATAGTGGAGTGGGTTGCCATTCGCTTCTCTAGAGGATATCCCCAACCCAGGGATCAAGCCTGGGTCTCCTGAATTGCAGGCAGATTCTTTACTATATGAGCCACCAGGGAGGCCTGATTCACTTCTAACATCATGTGAAATCTATGACAAAAGATATAGCTAGACATATCCTGCTTCTTGAAAGTTCGTGGTGTGTGGTTAAACAGATGGAAAAGTAAAGATACTTTAAAAACTGTACATTTTTATGCTAGAAATAAGTTTTATTATGCTAGAAAAATACTCTTTGGAAGGACTGATGCTGAAGTTGAAACTCCAGTATTTTAGTCATCTGATGTAAACAGTTGACTCATTGGAAAAGTCTCTGACCAAGGGAAAGATCGAGGCAGAAGGAGAAGAGGGCATCAGAAGATGAGATGGTTGGATGGCATCACTGATGCAATGCATGTGAACTTGGGCAAACTTGGGAGATGGCGAGGGACAGAGAGGCCTGGGGTACTGCAGTCCATGGGGTCAAAAAAGAGTTGGACAGGACTGGACAGCTGAACAAAAATAACAATAATGGTAGAAAGAATGCCAATAGTCCCAATTCCACAATTATTTCTTTGTTTGTAATTTGGACGGCAGAGACTAAAGCCCTTTAGAGTATTTCAAGACTTCTGCTGATGTCTTCTCATCAAGAAAGAAATCCTCTTAGAACTGCTTTTGCTGAATTCCTTGGGTTTTGGGTCATGGTGTTTTCATTATTATTTGTTTCTAGGAACCTTTTGGTTTCCCTTCCTATTTCTTCAGTAACTTCTTCATTATTTAGTAATGTATTGTTCAATCTCCGTAAGTTTGTGTTTTCTGCAGTTTTTTTCCCCACCCTGTAATTTGATATCTATCTCATAGCATTGCGGTTAGAGAAGATACCTAATATGATTTAAATTTTCTTAAATTTACTGAGGCTTGATTTGTGGCCCAAGGTGTGGACTATCCTGGAAAATGTTCCACGTGCACTTGAGAAGAAAGTGTATTCTGCATTTGGGTGGAAGTCCTGAAGATATCAATTAGCCCATTTAGTTTAATGTTTCATTTAAGGTCTGTGTTTCCTTATTGATTCTTTGTTTTGATGATCTGTCCATGGGAATAAGTTAGGTGTTAAAGTGCCCTACTATTATTGTGTCATTGTCATTCCTCTCATGTGCCTGTTAGAGTTTGCCTTATGTATTGAGGTGCTCCTATGTTGAGTGCATAAATATTTACAATTGTTATATCTTCTTCTTGGATTGATCTATTGATCATTATGTAGTATCCTTCTTATAATATTCTTGTAACATCTTGTAATATTCTTCTTCTTGTAATAGCCTCTCTTATAATATTCTTTATTTTTAAAGTCTATTTTGTCTGAAATAAAGATTGCCACTCTGGCTTTCTTTTGGTTTCCATTTTCACGGAATATTTTTTCCATCCTTTTACTTTCAGCTTGTATGTGTCTCTAGGTCTGAAGTGGGTCTCTTGTAGGTAGCATATACATGGGTCTTATTTTTATATCCATTCAGTCAGTCTGTATCTTTTGGTTGGTGCATTTAATCCATCAACATTTAAGACAATTATTGATACATGTGTTCCTATTGGCATTTTCTTGATGGTTTTGAGTTTGTTTTTGTAGGTCTTTCCTTTCTCTTGTGTTTATTGGCTATGTAAGTCCCTTAAGTATTTGTTGTAAGGCTGGTTTAGTGGTGCTAAATTCTCTCAACTTTTGCTTGTCTATGAAGCTGTTTATTTCTCCATCAATTTTGAATGATATCATTGCCAGATCTAGTAATCTTGGTTGTAGATTTTGCTCTTTCAGTACTTTAAATATATCCTGCCATTCCCTTCTGGCCTGCAGAGTTTTTACTGAAAGACGTGCTGTTAATCGTATGGCTCTTTCCTTGTATGTTACTTGTTGCTTTTCCCTTGTTGCTTTTAATAGTCTTTCTTTGTGCTTAATCTCTGTTACCCTGATTAATATGTGTCTCAAGGTGTTTCTCTTTGGGTTTACTCTTTAAGGGACTCTCTGTCCTTCCAGGTCTTGATTGACTAAACAATCATGCATCAGGGAACAAGAAAAGCATCAAATAGACAACTTAACTCTACATCTAGAGCAGCTGGAAAAAGAACAAAAAAACCCCAAAGTCAGCAGAAGGAAAGAAGTCATAGAGATTAGAGAAGAAATAATTGAAAAAGAAATGAAGGAAATGATAGCAAAGATTAATACAATTTAAAGCTGATTCTTTGAGAAGATAAACAAAATTGACAAATTGCTAGCCAGACTCATCAAGAAAAAAAGGGAAAAATCAAATCAACAAAATTATAAATGATAAAGGAGAGGTTACAACAGACAACACAGAAATACAAAGGATCATAAGAGGATAGTATAAGCAACTATATGCTAATAAAATGGACAACCTAAAGGAAATGGACAGATTCTTAGAAAACTTCAACCTCCCAAGACTGAACCAAGAAGAAATAGAAACTATGGACAAGCCAATTACAAACACTGAAGTTGAAACTCTGATCAAAAATCTCCCCAAAACCAAAAGCCTAGGGCCAGATAGTGTCACAGGGGAACTCTATCAAACATTTAGAGCAAAGTTAATGATGGTTTTATGAAACTCTTCCAAAAACTTTCAGAAGAGCACTTCCAAACTCATTCTATGAGGCCACCTTTACCCTGATAACAAAACCAGCAAAAATGACACACACAAAACAAAGAAAATTACAGGCTAATATCACTGGTGAATATAGATGCAAAAGTCCTCAACAAAATTCTACCAAACAGACTCAAGAAACACATTTTAAAACTTATACACCATAACCATGTCGGGTTTATTCCAGGGATGTGAGGATTCTTCAGAATATACATATCAATCAATGTGACACACCATATTAACAAAATGAAAGATAAAAGCTACATGATCATCTCAATAGATGTAGAAAAAGCCTTTGACAAAGTTCGGCACCCACATATGATAAAAACACATTAAAAAATGGGCATAGAAGGAACCTACCTCAACATAAAGGCCATATATGATGTGCCCATAGCAAACATGCTCAATGGTGAAAATTAAAAGCATTCCTTCTAAGAACAGGAACAAAACAAGGGTGTCTACTCTCACCACTATCATTCAACACAGTTTTGGAAGTCCTGGTTATGGCTATAAGAGAAGCCAAAGAAATAAAAGCAATCCAGATTAGAAAAGAAGAAGCAATATTCTCACTGTTTGCAGATGACATTATACTCTACATAGAAAACCCCAAAGACACTATCAGAAAAGTGGTAGAGCTAATCAGTGAATTCAGCAAAGTCACGGGATACAAGGGCAATAGACAGAAATCACTTGCATTCTTATATACTAACAATAAAAAATCAGAAAGATAAAGTAAGGAATTAATCCCATTTTCTATTGCAACAAAAAGAATAAACTAGGAACAAACCTACCTAGAGAGATAAAAGAACTGTATATGGAAGATACTGATGGAATAAAGATGATATAAACAGATGGAGAGATATCCCATATTCCTGGGTAGGAAGAATCAATATTTTGAAATGACTATACTACCAAATGCAATCTACAGATTCAATGTGATCTCTATCAAATCACAAATGGCATTTTTTTTTTTACAGAACTAGAACAAAAAAGTCACAATTCATATGGAAAAGCAAAGACCCCGAATAGACAAAGCAGTGTTGAGAAAGGAGAACAGAGCTGGAGGAATCAAACTTCCTGACTTCAGACTGCATTACAAAGCTGCAGTCATCAAACATTATGGTACTGGCACAAAAACAGAAATATAGACCACTGGAAGAAGATAGAGAACCCAGAAATAAGCTCACAAACTTATGGGTACCTTATTTTTTACAAAGGAGGCAAGACTATACAAAGAGGAAAAGATAGCCTCTCCAATAAGTGGTGCTGAGAAAACCAGACATCTACCTGCAAAAGAATGAAATTAGAACATACGAAAAATAAATTCAAAATGGACTAAAGGCCTAAATGTAAGACCAGAAACTATAAGACTCTTAGAATAAAACATAGGCAGAACACTTGACTACATGAATCAAAGTAGGATCTTCTATGACTCACCTACTAGAGTAATGGAAATAAAAACAAAATAAACAAGTGGGATCTGATTAAACTTAAACGCTTTTGCACAGCAAAGGAAGCGACAAACAGGATGAGAAGACAACCCTCAGAATGTGAGAAAATACAGCAAAGGAAACAACTGACAAAGATTTAATTTCCAAAATACACAAGCAGCTCATACAACTCAAAACCAAAAAACAAACAACCCAATAAAAAAGTGGGAATAAGACCTAAACAGATATTTCTACAAAGAAAACATTTATGGCTAACAAACACATGCAAAGGTCCTCAACATCACTCATTATGAGAGCAGTGCAAATCAAAACTACAATGAGATACCACCTCACACCAGTCAGAATGGCCATCAACAAAACGTCTACGAACAATAAATGCTGGAGAGGGTGTGGAGAAAAGGGAAGTCTCTCGCATTGCGGGTAGGAACGCATATTGATACAGCCACTATGTAAGATGGTATGGAGAATCTTTAAAAAACTAGGAATAAAACCACCACATGACCCAGCAATCCCACTCCTAGGCAAATATCCTGAGGAAACCAAAATTGAAAAAGACACATGTATACCAATGTTCATTGCAGCACTATTTACAATAGGTAGAACATGGAAGCAACCTAGATGTCCATCAACAGATGAAAGGATAAAGAAGCTGTGGTAGATATACACAATGGAATATTGCTCAGCCATAAAGAAGAATGCATTTGAGTCAGTTCTAATGAGGTAGACAAACCTAGAGCCCATTATATAGAATGAAGTAAGTTAGAAAGAGAAATCCAAACATTGTATATTGACGCATATATATGGAATCTAGAAAGATAGTACTGATGAATTTATTTCCAGGGCAGCAATGGAGAAGCAGACGTAAAGAATAGACCTATGTACATGGGGGAAGGGAAGGAGGCAGAGGGTGAGATGTATGGAGAGTAACATGGAAATTTACCTAGCACATGTAAAATAGATAGTCAATGGGAATTTGCTATATGACTCAGGGAACTCAAACAAGGGCTCTGTAACAATCTAGAAGGGTGAGATGGAGAGGGAGATGGAAGGGAGGTTTGGGAGGGAAAGGACCTGGGTGTACCTATGGCTGATTATTGTTGATGTATGACCAAAAAAAAATCTGTAGAGCAATTATCCTTCAATTAAAAAAATATATGAAGTGGCAAAGAGAAAGAAATTCTCAATACTAAGTCTTTAAAACTTTCAAAAGTATTTTAGCCTTGGATTGAGCCTTCCATTGTTAAGATGAATAAAAAATATAGAAATTTTATTCATCTTTTATGTTCACACAGTTATTCAGCAGTACAGTCAGAGCTAAGAAAACACCTTGGTTTACCTGACATTGCACATTTTTTTAATTCTGTAAGTTACACTAGACTCAACAGAATTTTTAAAGTGTAATTATTTTTTCCTTATCCTTTTCTGCCAACACTTAAAATGAATTCAACTGCAATTCCATTAGCAGTGTGGACCTGGGGATAGCATACAGAGTATGAAATTCAAGAAAAGCAGAGGAATTGTATGATATTCTATAACATTTCTTCTATTAAATCCTCTCCTGCTTTATTAGACATATATATATATATATAATTTGCTGATCTGCAGAATTTGGCTGTGTCAGAAGCCCATACCTATGAGAATGATTTCTGTTGCCTTAAAAAAAGTATTTCTCAAGTCATAAATAAGCATGGTTTAAAGAAAGTTCTCTGTGTCAATAAACTCAGAAATAAATATAAATATTCACTTGTCAGTCTTCTGAAACCCTGAACTTTTGGACTTGGTATAGCTCAAGGTTTATTGTTTTACAACATGTTTGTGAGAACATAATGGAAAGGAAATTATTCATCTAATTTGGGAGCCATGGCTGCCACAGTTTGGTGTGGCATGTGGCCTTTTTATGTACACAGTGGTGCCCTGCCATGTACCAGCTTTTCAGCACTGGCATGTCACCTGGCCTGTGGCATCTCACATTCTCGTGTTCTCACACTTGTGTTACGGCCCAACCAACTTGTTCAAGCCAAAGCCAAAAGCAGGTGGGGCACATGCTCGACAGAGACTGGAATGGCAGGCCACATGCCTCCCCAAGTGCTGTAAACACCAGTGTGTGTTTGGAAATTTCATCTCCTGGTTACAATAAACAAGAACTTGAGGAAGCATCCAGCAGAGAAGTGGCATGCTCTTTTCTAAAAAAAGAAATTTTTAGGAAATAATATAAGCTATTAGTGAAGTACTGAACAATTTTTCAAATCACCTATTTACTGTAGAACCCTATTTAAATATAATCCAATATGAGGCAGTCTAAAAGCTTATGGTATAACATGTAAAATGGCATGAGTATGAATATCATTTATATTGATCAAGTTCAAAGAGAAAGCCTTGGGAGGTAAATTAATTAATTGCACCTTGAAAGAACACATCTCTTAAGTTTTGTGGAATAACTTTTTAAAAGAAGATATATACATTTTTGAAAGTATAGCATACATAGCGATTACTTTTTATCCAACCCTTACAACAATTGTTCTGTTTTAAATTTAGAGAGAATAATTCTTTAATATAAAAAAATAAAATCTAACCAAGTGCATAAAAATGAGACAATGCCCAGTACTATCAAAGGTTTCTCTATTGTACAAAGACTCTAATAACTATATATGAATTTAGATATGACACCGAAGCTTGATTTCCACCCTTAAAAGCTTAGCATAAAATTCTGGACTAAATAGCTCATGATTATGATTAAAATTCTGTTCCTCTAAATTGCGTTATATACTCTAAATATTTTGGGGAGAGGAATTCTCTTCTCATACCTGACTATTACAACCATATATTTTCAACTCATTTATATTGGTCTATTGATACTAATTGATCATGCGATAATTTTGTTTTCATGTACAACACATTAAGACAGCATAGTTACATGTAGGATATGTTCAGATTTATTACACACACACACACACACACACACACACACACACACACACACACACTTTCATATACCAAGACTTTAATTTGGAAGTGAGTAGTCAGTTAGACTCTAATCCCCAGCTCTGCCTTATAGGTTACTTTTAACTAAGCATCAGGTTATACAGTGATGAATAGTTAGAGAAATTTTACAAAGATTTGTCCTTCCACAATTATGGGATAACCAAGTTCTAAATCAACTGCTGATGCCAGTTCAGAATTATCAGTTCTCTAAATTGTAATATGCAGTACAATTGTCTTGAGGATACTTTAGGAGTTTTCATGTACAAGGTGGAAGATCATCTCTGATATTTATTAATGAGGCTTTCATCCCAACTGCTGACAGCATAGATGAGATGACAAAGATAAATGAAACTTTCACTGAAGGCAGCCGAAAGAACAGGAATGATGTCATTCCCTTCTGTTTTCTTTGAAACTGACACACATTTCCTGTGAATTCCAATTATAATGTTAACAGGAGTTCTGAAGTAGAGGTGAGAAGTCCTTTAAAGCTTTTTTTAAGGTGAATAGTTAAGAATGGAAAGATTTTTCTCTTTTGATTTTTCCCCTTAGGTTTGCTGCTAGATCTTTTGTGTATCTATCTCCCAAACTTTTACTAACTTCCATGTGTAAAATATTATATAAATAAAGTTTTACACATTAGCCTCTGTTCTTAGAAAAAAAGATAGCTATAATACCTGCCAAATCACAGTAATTCCAATAACAGCTATCAGGTATTAAAAGTGATAAAGAAAGAGCATATTTTGATGGGGAAAGCTTTACTTTATAAAGCTTCATGAAGGAGACACTTCAATGTCAGTGGAGACTCGACAGAGAGTGTGTGTGGAGAATATTTTAGGCAAAGGGAACAGTTTGAGGGGACATATAAATGCCCAAAATGTGCTTGAGAGTCATCAAGAACTCAGTTTGTCCCTTGAAAATAGCAGGAAAGCAGGGGGAAATAATATCACCTGGCCTGGTTGACCCAGATCATGGACAGTCCAGAGACCAGGATGAGGAATATTCATAATAGGCAAAGGGAAAAACACTGAAGATCATTTCGGATTGGAAAGTGAGGTTCTTGAAGATTTAGTTCATCGCTGTTCAATGGAGGATTTAATTTAAACGTGGAAAACAGTACGTATTGCAACCTGATAGTATTGCAACCTCAATCAGGCCTAATGGGGCAACAATCAGATCTCAGGTCAACTTCAGCTTTGAAAGCAAGTAGTTATATAACTTGAGCCAGAAAATTAACCTTGTTGGCCTTAGTTTCCTGATCTACATGACCTTCAAGTTTCTTCCAAGAAACAAACATTCTACAATTCAAGGTAGTATAGAGCCTGAACAAGTACAGGAATATAGAACAGAAAATGGGCATGATGTGCCATTGGGGCCTCCACTGATATTTGGGCTCCATAGTTCTTCAATGTGAAAGATTAGCAATCTTGCGGCATTGAGATATTTCTGCATCTGTCTCCCACCCACTAAATTTGAGAAAACTTCCAGTCATTATGACAATCCTAAAGCCTCTCATTTTCCAAATTTAGAGGCTTAGGATCTCTGGGACACCCCCATTCACCAGTCCACACATAATAACCATGTGAGTCTATTTTAAGTAGTATTTGAGCATATCTGGAGTAATATTTGAATATTTAGAGAACTCAGACTATCGCGTCATGAAGGGTCATGGAAAATTTATGAAGAAAAAGTCGTGTTGGAAAAGATTACATTTCATACTGAACACACTGAATTTGTGGGGCCAGTAGGCTATTCAGATGCCCATTTGTACTTGAGCAGTATGGAGATAGGGAAAAAATAGCAATAGCAATTCAATAATTTGTCTATTCAGCTTTAACAGAAGGAGGATGTGGTTCTTATTCAGATCTTTAAATATTTTATGAAATGAAAGGTAGTATTTTTGCCTTGCTAGGTAGTATCTGCCTATTTACTCTAGTCAAATTTAAGTTTACTTCAGAACTATCTTTTGAACTTCCAAGGGAGTAAAATACAATGACCATCTCTTGGGAACCTGCATGCATCAGATGTTCACCAGGCATTCTGCATGTATTTTTCATTATCTGGGAGATGTTGAATACCTTACTCAGGAGGATACTAACGTTAAGAAGTAGAAAAGTTTCAAATCCAGTTCTGTCCAGCTACGGGAGCTGAGTTCCTTTCACTACAACAATGTGACAGCTGATTTGAATTTCAAAAACCCACGCTGACATGCAAATTGGTATCCTATATTACTCCTCCAAGGCATTCTGAGGCACACTGCTTAAGGTAGAGTGACTGGTGGGAATCTCAGGCACCAGGCTAGGTGGGTGAGTTGCAAACCATTTTGTATGTGAATCCATCAGAGAACACAACTCTAGTTTGATCAAGGATAGGATTATTTAAACTTGTTCATTTCATTTACAATACCTTCCCAATGATGGAAACAGGTCCTTTTTTGAATCTTGTAATAAAAATCAAAGATCAAAGTCCATTCCTCAACATTATGGGGGACTGTTTTTCCTACGCTGACTCTTAACACAATATTCACCAGTGGGTCTGCTTATTTCTCTAAGGATGGCTTTAATCTATACATTTTCTACTTGACTATGCATATTGTTGGGCTTCCTTTGTGGCTCAGCTGGTAAAGAATCCGCCTGCGATGCAGGAGACCTGGATTTGATCCTTGGGTTGGGAAGATTCCCTGGAAATGAGAAAGGCTACTCACTCCAGTATTATGGCCTGGAGAATTCCATGGACTGTATAGTCTCCACGGGATCACAAAGAGTCAGACAGGACTAAGCGACTTTCACTTTCACTCTGCATGTTGATAATGTGATTACTGCATCTGCTTTGGAGATGCAAGGGCTCCGTGAGCTTTGCAATTGTTGTCCATGGCCCTAGTTTCATCTAGTGTTTTGGGATCACCTCCACTTCCCTCAGCTTACATTTGCATGGTATTTTTTTCTTTCTAGCTCTCTTTTAGCTATTATTGTTTTCTTTTTTATTCATGGCATTATGTACAACACAGAAAAGGTTGTGTTTCAAAATTCTTGGCTTTGATGTTGCCTCTCATTCTGTCCTGTCACCTGGAGCAGTTAATTACTTTGTTTTCTGTCTGTAAAATTGGTAGTCATCATTTTTTTCCCTTTCAATTTAATAGGCCATAATCTTTGGATTGTAGTTCATTGGTGGATAAGAAGGGATATTTGGTAAAAATAAATAAATGTGACTGACTTAAGTCACCCCTATATATGCCAGTTGATGGTTAAAGTTAAAATTTACTTTCAATGAATACATAATAATACTTTGAGTGAAGAAAGCTGAATGCTGAAGAATTGATGCTTTTGAACTGTGGTGTTGGAGAAGACTCTTGAGAGTCCCTTGGACTGCAAGGACATCCAACCAGTCCATTCTGAAGGAGATCAGCCTGGGATTTCTTTGAAAGGAATGATGCTAAAGTTGAACTCCAGTACTTTGACCACCTCATAAGAAGAGTTGACTCGTTGGAAAATACTCTGACGCTGGGAGGGATTGGGGGTAGGAGCAGAAGGGGACGACAGAGGATGAGATGGCTGGATGGCATCACTGACTCAATCGACGTGAGTCTGAGTGAACTCTGGGAGTTGGTGATGGACAGGGAGGCCTGACGTGCTGCGATTCATGGGGTAGCAAAGAGTCGGACACAACTGAGCGACTGAACTGATCTGAACTGAACATAAAGACGGAAGTATATAATTCAATGCACTCAGGAATACGTAGAGGTGTCAAGTTGATAAGACTGAGTTCAATTGGTTGTTAATTTCCTTCCTGTTATGTATTATGGTTAACTGAGAAAAGGTACATTTAAAACTGCTCCCACATTAAGCTCCAGGAAGAAAAATCTGCCTTGTGGTATTCTCGAGTGTCTTGTAGTAAATCATTCAAGGATGCTTGAAGTGGGCTTTTAAAAACATGTGGTCCAATGAAATGAAAGAAGAAAAAGCTGCTTTTGTCACATTAATTAGTCCCAGTGAAGATTTGAAGGTGAAAGAAAGAAAACCAAAATATAAGTTTTCTCACTTTGAGAAATTACTATAAAATGTGTGCTGGGCTGTGTTCTAACTCATTTCAGTTGTGTCGAACTTTGTGCAACAATATGGTCTGCAACCCACCAGGCTCCTCTGTCCTTGGATTCTCCAGCAAGAATGCTGGAGTGGACTGTCATTCGCTTCTCCAGGGATCTTTACAATCCAGGGGTTAAACCCGCATCTCTTAATCTGAATAGACAGGTGGATTTTTTTTAACACTGATGCCACCTAGGTGCAGTCAAGCCCTAGGAAATCCAGTGAGGTTATAAATGATAGTTTCCAAAAACGTCCTTGTTCCTAAAAGCAAGCAGAATTCTAAATGAAAGCTGAAACAGAGCTTGTCCTTTCCTTAGAGAAAAGTAGCCAAAAATGACTTTCAACTGAAAGAAGTTCAGCATAGCTCCTTCTATTTGTTCTGGGCAATGCCCAATCAGGATAGATCTGTTAGTTAAATCTGCATATACATGCATATACTTTATATACATGCACTTTTAATCATTTGGATTTTGACTTTGTTCTGTCAAAGAATGATTCATCTTTATGTTTTATTGCAAGAAACAGTTGTAACTTCTCACTGACTGTTAATGCAAAATTAACCTAATTGAAATATTTAATGAATTCAAGAGTGTATTTTCAATCAAAAATTTCTGACATTTTACACATGGTCATGAGATTCTAGAAAAATCAGTATGTTGTTTCAGATATGTATTTATGTAGGAAAGACAATGTAGCAAATGATTTAAAATGTGTAAGATCGGAAGTTAACTCTGAATGTCAAACTCCTAGGATTATAATATAAACACAGTGGCAAATATTCAACACATAGAATATATCATTATCTTCATTGATAAGTTATTTTCTATGTATCCTTGTCATGGATTTCCCTGGTGGCTCAGAGGTAAAGAATTTGCTAGCAGTGTAGGAGACCTGGTTTTAATCTCTTGGTCAGGACCATCCCCTGGTGAAGGGTGTGGCAACCCACTCAAGTATTCTTAGCTGGAAAACCCATGGATAGAGGAGCCTGAAAGGCTGCAGTCCATGGGGTTGTAAAAGGACCGGACTTAGCAAATAAACAACAATCTGTGCCATATATAATCTGAAATATTAGCTTCTGGCTGACATAAGGCATTCAATATTTTGAGTTGCCTCACCCATTGAGACTTGAGTAAAATTTTGTCTCAAAATCCTAGTATCTGCTGAGATTCATAGTGTGGGGGTTGATCATACTCATTTTACCTAGACACTGCTAAACTGCATTCCTCCTAAACCTTTAATTGCTTTCATGTCTTACAGCTTTTAGCTACTCTGGTCTTTCTCCCCTGGGTAGCCCAGTTATAAAACAAAATCCCTCTACTTGATTACTTTCGTATACCACAGAGAGAACTGTGAATCTACTTGCAAAGAAAGTCTGCAGCTCTCATCTAAGTATTGCATGCATTTTGAGCATTTTCCTGGTGAATATGAGACATCCTAACTGCCATTCTCACGATGGGACTATCCCATCAGCCCGTTCTTTGGCATCCTTGAGAACTCGACATTATGGAGCATCCCTGCATCCATCCCCAAAGGCCAGCCTTTCTTCATTTCTGGGTCCCTTCTCCACTTTCTCTTGGCTAGATTTGTAAATGGAAAATCACTTCTGCCAAGAGATTTTGTCTCATTTGTATAGCTCTTACTGAATTCTATCAATGTTCAGAGGAATATAACTGCAGAAACAGTATAGACCTAAATGTTATTTTGAGAAACAAAATAAAGTGATATTTTTCTAAAATAATTCTGATTTCATCTTTAAACTAATTGTTTTATCTCTTCAGATTAGATGTGCATTATCCAAGGTTGCATGTGCATATAAACAAGATATCTACACACATATATTTCACTTCCATCACATTTTCACTCTACTCTTTGGCATTTTATCCCTTTACGCGTGTTGTTCAGCCACTGAGCTGTCGTCTCCAGCTCTTCGTGACTCCAAGGCCTGCAGCACCCAGGTTTCCCTGTCCTTCACTATATCCTGGAGTTTGCTCAGATTCATGGCCACTGAATCAGTGATGCCATGCAACCAACTCATTTCCTCTTGTTCCCCTTTCCTCCCACCTTCAATCTTTCCCAGCATCAGAGTCTTTTTTAATAAGTCAGTTCTTCATATCAGGTGGCCAAAGTATTGGAGTTTCAGCTTCAGCATCAGTCCTTCCAATGAATATTCAGGACTGATCTCCTTTAGGATGGACTGGTTGGATCTCATTGCTGTTCAAGGGACTCTCAAGAGTCTTCTTCAATACCACAATTCAAAAGCATCAGTTCTTTGGCACTCAGCTTACTGTGTGGTCCAGCTCTCATATCCATACATAACTACTGGGAAAACCATAGCTTTCACCATATGGACTTTTGTTGGCAACGTCGTGTCTCTGCTTTTTAATACACTGGCTATGTTTGTCATAGGTTTCCTTCCAAGGAACAAGTGTCTTTTAATTTCAGAGGTGCAGTCACTGTCTGCAGTGATTTTGGAGCCCAAGAAAATAAAAATCTGTCACTGTTTTCATTTTTTTTCATCTACTTGCCATGGAGTGATGGGACCAGATGCCATGATCTTAGCTTTATGAATGTTGGGTTTTAAGCTAGAATTTTCACTCTCCTCTTTCATCCTCATCAAGAGGCTCTTTAGTTCCTCTTTGCTTTCTGCCATCAGAGTGGTATTATCTGCATATCTGAGGCTATTATTTTTCCCAGTAATCTTGATTCCAGCTTGTGAGTCTTCCAGCCTGGCATTTCCCATGATGTACTCTGCATATAATTCCTGCTGCAAAATGTTCAGCTTTCTCTAAGCTTAATTTAAATTACTGACTTGGTGATGCTCACACTCACTACTACAGCCAGTCTGTTTTCTGCTTGCATTTAATGACTGATCACTTAGCTGCCGCTTTTCCTCAGTCTGTCCTTCTAATCCTCTTGACTTGGCTTCTGTCGCTACCGCTCTGCAGAAGGGGTTTACCAGTTCTATCGTACAAAACTGGTTTTGCCCTTTTTGTCTGTAGGGCAACTCTTTCCTTTGGGAACTGTAGTTTCTCTAGCATTTGGCAGTGGTCGTTACCCCTTCCTTGATTTCAGGTGCTTAATATTTCACCATCCCATGTTTTCTCCTCCCACTTCCTGAGCTTGTGTTCGCTAACATTCTCCTGCTTCTATTCTTGCTCATAAATAACTCACCGTGTGTTTTGGTCCAACCACCACTTCTAGGAAGGCAGTTCCAAGTCTGCAATCCCAGTCACAACAGCCCACCATCATTTCAACACCATAGCTCAACTCACTAGATTCTGCCGCTCCATGTATCAAAACACGAACTCCTTTCTTCATACAAATCTATATTTTCTTATTTACTGTCACTATTCTTGTCCGATAAGTTTATTTACAATGTCCTTATTATATCTAATTGATCAAATCTATGGCCTGTTCCTTTAACGATGTCACACACCACTTAAGTTTCCTCCCTCTCTGTTTCACCAAAGCTGGTCCGGAATCACTTACACTTCAGTCTTTGCTGCTTCTTCATCTGGAGCATCATTCCTCACACTAATCTGTATTCAAACATTGCTGCTCAACTTTGATTTAATACACACTTATGTCCAGCGTCTTCCCCCTCCTCTCTAAGCAGCACATGCTTACCTGTATGTATTTTCTCACGTGCAGTTTTAGTCTCACCACTCTCTGGGAGCCGGTGTTAAATTTCCATTGCCCTGCGGCTGTGCTGGCCTCCTGTACACACACTCAGGTCTTTCGTCCGCAACTCCTCTTTCGCAGCAGGAGAACTGTTCTCCACGGCTCTTCACACATCCACAGCCTACTGCCTCTAGTCATGGCGTTTTCCCTGTGGAGATCTTTCCTCCTTCCGTGTTTCTCACCCACACTGACCACTTCACTAAAGATTTTCTCAACATTCATTTATCCCAAGCACCCTGTTCTGGAAAATTATATTTTAAGATGACCGTCCTCTGTCTTTAGCATGTCAAATGATTACAACATATCAGATGGGATCTTTACAAAGAATAATCCTTCTAGATTCCAAACTTCAAGGCACAAGGAGTATGTCTTCTTCGTACTTTCTAAACCTCATTATATCAACTACAGTGAAGTGTACCCAACAGGTGTTAGACAATCGGTCCATTACAGAACTAGGCAAATAATATATTTCACATGGTAAGTCATTAAGAAAGGTACAGTCTTCCTGCCTTAACTTCTGCCTTCCCTGCAACATACCCCCACTTTTTAAAGCTTAATTATTAATGTGAGATAAATTCACAGAGTCAAGGTAGAGGAAATATGAAAAATTTGCATTCATTTTGAGGCCCACCCAAGCTGAGCAATGGAGGGGAGACACTCTGCACCAGCCAGCATCTCTTTAACTTCTCTCTGCTCCGGCTCCCTTTATCTCTCCACTGCCACAGCTGCATACTGCTATTGTCAGTGCTAAAGATGAGACATCTCTAATTAGAGGGCAGGGTAAATTGCTTTTATCTACTTTTAACATGCTTTTACATGGCACCTGGTACACAAGCCTTAGCTAGGCAGCCATAATTTGAAAAGCAAATGAGTGCTCAGAGAAACACGATGTTTTTAAAAGAAAATTGAATATATAGAGCAGCAAAATCAACATGCTGGAGACTGCAGAATTTTAGAGCTGTCAGAGTCTTGTACCCTTCTGTATCATACTGAACTAAAATGAGCAATCAGGGCCCATATACATTGCTGAGTCCAGTGGTCTTGTCTTCCTTCTTCTGTTGGGAATGAAAATACATGGAGAAATTTAAAGTCTAGAAAAATTATTGGTGTAAGAATCAGACTGATGCTTAGTTGAGAAAAAGAAATTTTTAGGTGAAAGGAAAGCATTAACAGTCTTTCTTGATTTATAGACATCTAATGAGCTTTATAATAAATAAAGCCATCATGTATGAATTTCTCTTTTTATAGTTTTATTTCTTTAGGGGACCAGAATATTTTCAACAACCAAAAAAGTTACCAATTTTTGAAAAATAAAAGAGATAATTCAACCACAATTAGATCCATGGTGTACTGGACTACGATACTGTTCAAAAGAAGTATCTGACATTTATTTTTCTCAGAATACAGATCCTATAGCTTGGAGAGTCTGAGTCATATGCAGACTCTACAAGCTCCTCTCCTTCTGATAATTATCAGCAAAAATATCCTCCAGTATTACTCTCCGACAGAATCACAGGAGATCACATTCTCTATGCTCTGTGCTATCATGATAGCCCTCTCTCATTCACTATTCTCCAAACTTTGGCTACTTATTTCCTTGGAGATTATCTGATTACTGACTGTAACTTTCAGGCTATAAAAACTGGCGGCTCTAAATAACAACTGGACTCCACTGTTTGTTTATTGCTGCTTTGGAACGGAAAACCAACTGGAGTGCTTTAGTGCAGTGGGTAGAAAGGATTTTCAACTACAAGAAGCTGGCACCACAAACTCAGCAGTCCTGTCAGGGGAACTACCTAATTAGAGATCTCTAGTTTCTTCAGTTCCCGTGTTCAGGTCTCTATCATCACTCAGAGCTTGCAAATTTCTCTTATTGTCAATATACCATGAGTGAGAGGGTATAATTTAAGGGCTAAAAGTAAGGAGCATATTTTAAAAGTGTATCTAATTTAACTGTTTGAGTCATATTGAAGATTAGAACATGTACTTCATGGCATTAAACACTACTTAGAATGCGCTGATCCCTAGTTTGGCATTTGAAGTAGTCATTAGCGTGGTTGGTTAGAGTTCTCTGCTTTCCATGCAAAAGAGAGGATTGCATTTTCTGGCCCTCATGTGCTTAGATGTGCCCATGTGACCAGGACCAAAGATTCATGAGCAGAAAGTACATTTACATCTGCTGTGAGAGCTTCCAGAACTCCCTCCCTGCCTAGGCAACCAATAATGTTCAAGGTGGTGGATGATCCATCAGTTTGAAGGGAAAGCAATGTGAAGAATTCACAGTTTCTGTGTTGATCATGTAGCATGAGCAAGAAATAAAGCTTGCTGTTTTAAAACATTGAGATTTGGGCGCTATTTGTTATTGGAAATCTAGTCCATCCTAACTACTACATTAGCATTATTCACTTCACATTATTAACATGGTTCCATTTACTATACTTGTTAACTTAGCTCCCTCAACACACTTTGATCATAGTACTTACTGCTGCTGCTGTTGCTGCTAAGTTGCTTCAGTCGTGTCCGACTCTGTGCGACCCCATAGACAGCAGCCCACCAGGCTCCCTCGTCCCTAGGATTCTCCAGGCAAGAACACTGGAGTGGGTTGCCATTTTCTTCTCCAATGCATGAAAGTGAGAAGTGAAAGGGAAGTCGCTCAGTCGTGTCGACTCTTAGCGACCCCATGGACTGCAGCCTTCCAGGCTCCTCCATCCATGGGATTTTCCAGGCAAGAGTACTGGAGTGGGTTGCCATTGCCTTCTCCAATAGTATTTACTACCTAAGCTATATTTACATTTTCTCTCTCCTCTATTAGTCTATAATTTTCCTGAGGACAGAGACATTTCACTCATGATTATCTTTGCAGCCCTTAATATATTACCTTTATATAGTAGACACTCAACACTGTTGAAGAGAAATGAATTTATTTTACCTCATATCAATGTTTCAGCTCCATGTTCAAATAGTGAATGAGTTAGAATGATGATTAATTGTAAGCAGACTTTTTTGAATATGTACCTCTCCAAAAGTTAAAAAAAGCAAAAACGAGGAAGTGAGTTTGATACAGTAGCATGTATATTAGATTTACAGGTTTGGGTATAATTTCTGATTCTAGGTGGGTAAAATTTGGTAATTCATTTTTTAAAATATTTACTGATTGTCCATTTAGTCTATGCAAGACAATATTTTAGACTTTGAGAATACTGAATTATAAGTGTTCTGGTAGGACAAATGAATCACATATGGAGTTAGATTTTTATCCTCTGACAAATGAGATCTTTTGCAAGGAAACCTCTAAAATATTTAAAATATTTAATAGATTTGTTATAAGCAAATCTTTAAAATATTTAAAAGAAATAATATATGTGTACAAGTTCTATACATTTCAAAGTATTTTATAAATAAAAATAGACTTTTTGCTTAAAATTTTTTGCTGTCTCTTATACACATC
>SJYC01014067.1:0-41895 GCA_006408675.1 Madoqua kirkii
CATGGGGTCGCAAAGAGTCAGACATGACTGAGCGACTGAACTGAACTGACTGAACTGAAACAAAGTGTTAGAGAAAAATTTGCCCTTATTTTGCATTCCTTTATATATCAATAAACGTGTTGATCATTATGCTGTGTTGAATTTCAATGTATCCTAAAAATATTATCATTAACAAAACACAGTTCTTGTCCTTAAGGAATATAAGTCAAGTTAGGAAAACAGACAAGCAAAGAAAAATTTGCAAAGCTCTGTGTAATTGCTGACTCCAGAACTAATGGGAGAGGAGGCAGGGTTTTCTTGGAATAATCAAAGAATTCTTTCTTGAGGAAATACTTTGATTGTTGCATTAACCCTCCACATAACTTTATTAGAATAATGCTGAACCTAGGTTTTCAGAGGGCAATCCTGGGTAGGATTACATTAGCATCTTCTGGAAACTTGTTAAAACTTAAAAATACCAACCCATAATGTCAGACCTACTAAAACAGAAACTCTTGTGTGGGACACTGTCACCTGTATTAGTAAATGCCTTAATTGATTCTGATGCTTGTTGAAGTTTAAGAATCACTGCAATAGAATAAAACTGAGCTAGGTAAGGATGATCTCAAAATTATATGCATTTGAAAAATTTGAGTTGTAAATTTTGAAGAGTTTTATAAATTGCTGATTCCTTGATAAACATAACTAATTCTGTTTTTGCATACTGGCCTCCGCTATGAACTAATATTTGGGGGGAAAAAAATGATACCAGACCTCAACTGATCAAATATTGCATTTAAATGTCTTTAAGTGATTCTGAGCCTGCATGCTCTACATGATTTGTTGCAGGACCATCAGTAAACGTTGAAAAAGTAATGAACAAAGACCTTTGAGTTATGCACATTATAGTGAGTTCAGTTACTAAAAGCAAAGAGTGAAAAGTAAATAACAGCAAAAAATCTTACAGTTTACTAGATGATTTTCTGTTGGAGAAAAATAAATACAGGTAAAATGAGTAGGCTTCTGACCAGTTCAGTTCAGTTCAGTCGCTCAGTCATGTCCGACTCTTTGCGATCCCATGAATCGCAGCACGCCAAGCCTCCCTGTCCATCACTAACTCCCAGAGTTCACTCAGACTCATGTCCATTGAGTCCGTGATGCCATCCAGCCATCTCATCCTTGGTCATCCCCTTCTCCTCCTGCCCCCAATCCCTCCCAGCATCAGAATCTTTTCCAATGAGTCAACTCTTCTCATGAGGTGGCCAAAGTACTGGAGTTTCAGCTTTAGCATCATTTCTTCCAAAGAAATCCCAGGGTTGATTTCCTTCAGAATGGACTGGTTGGATCTCCTTGCAGTCCAAGGGACTCTCAAGAGTCTTCTCCAACACCACATTCAAAAGCATCAATTCTTCAGTGCTCGGCCTTCTTCACAGTCCAACTCTCACATCCATACATGACCACAGGAAAAATCATAGCCTTGACTAGACGGACCTTAGTCGGCAAAGAAATGTCTCTGCTTTTGGATATACTATGTAAGTTAGTCATAACTTTTCTCCAGACAGGTTAGTAACTCTTTTACTGCAAAATCCCTCTGTTGCTGTTAAGTCGCTTCAGTCGTGTCTGACTCTGTGAGACCCCATAGATGACAGCCCACCAGGCTCCCCTGTCCCTAGGATTCTCCAGGCAAGAACACTGGAGTGGGTTGCCATTTCCTTCTCCAATGCATGACAGTGAAAAGTGAAAGTGAAGTCATGTCCGACTCTTCATGATCCCATGGGCTGCAGCCTACCAGGATTCTCCCTCCATGGGATTTCCCTGGTTAAAAATCACTCTAGGCTAATCCTATTTTAAATCACTAAAATGCACTACATGAATTAAAAAGAAAGCAAAACACAAAATTCTGACCCTGAGCACCTTCTAAAATTTTTAGCAAATTCCAAGTCCATCAGGATCTTTGATACAGAGTATTCTCTGTCCCTTCCTCCATTCTCAAAAACAAGAAGAATAGCTCCAAGATGCAGCATGAAAGAGCAGGTCAGATGAAAGAAATAACCTACCTCCTCCCCTCAAATAGATCCAAGATTGTCACTTAAAGCCCCAAGGAATCCTCCTAAATAATGCCCCAGCCATATAGGTAAGACAAAAATTTGGCAATCAACTATTCCTGCTTAACTCTGTATTCACTAGGTGAGGAACTCCATCAAGTGCTATTAGAATTAATCAACCAATTCAGTGAAATTGCAGGATAAAAAATTAGCATATAAAAATCAGTTACATTTCTATACACTAACAATAAAGTACCAAAAAGATAACAGAGTGTATAATCCCAATCCAAGAACATAAAAAATAATAGGAATTCATTTACAAGGAGATAAAAGATCAATACACTGAAAACACATTTAGAAAAGAAATTGAAGGCACAAATAAATTGAAACATATTCTGAACTCACAAATTAAAAGAATTAATATTCTTCAAAAATCCACACCACCCAAGACATCTATAGATTCAATATAAGCCATAGAAAAATTTCAATAATATTTCCCATGAAATATAAAAAACAGTTTACAATTTGTATGGAACCACAAAAAAATCCTGAGAGAAGAACCAAGTTAGAGGCATCACAATTCCTGATTTCAAACTTTATTACAAAGCTTTAATTATCAAAATATTTTGTACTGGCATAAAAACAGATACACAAGGTGAATGGAACAGAATCAGCAGCCCAAAAGTATACAATCAGCTAATATTTATCAAAGAGTCAAGAATATTCATTGGGTACTCACTGGATAGTTTCTATGAAAAATAATGTTGGGAAAACTGGATATCAATATGGTAGAGAATAAGGTCATTATACTAAGTGAAATAAGTCAGAAAGAGAAAGAGAAATACTGTATATTTTCACCAATATACTGAAAATATAAAGACAAAAACCTAAGATCATGGCATCCGGTCCCAACACTTCATGGCAAATAGGTGGGGAAACAATGGAAACAGTGACAGCCTTAATTTGGGGCTCCAAAATCACTAAGGATGGTGACTGCAACCATGAAATCAAAAGACACTTGCTCCTTGGAAGAAAAGCTATGACAAACCTAGACATTGTATTAAAAAGCAGAGACATTACTTAGCTAACCAAGGTCTATCGGTATGATGGAAGCTATGGTTTTTCCAGTAGTCTCGTATGGATGTGAGTTGGACTGTGAAAAGGCTCAGTGCCAAAGAATTGATACTTTTAAACTGGTGCTGGAGAAGACTCTTGAGAGTCCCTTGGACTGCAAGATCAAACAAGTCAATCATAAAAGAAATCAACCCTGAATATTCATTGGAAGGACTGATGCTGAAGTTGAAACTTTAATACTTTGGCCTCCTGATGCAAAGAGCTGATTCTTTGGAAAAAATCTTGATGCTAGGAAAAATTGAAGGTAGGAGCAGCAGAAGGTGATGACAGAGGATGAGAAGGTTGAATGGCATCACCCACTCGATGGACATGAGTTTGAGCAAGCTCTGGGAGTTGGTGAAGGACAGGGAAGGCTGATGTGCTGCAGTCCACGGGGGTCACAAAGAGTTGATTGTGATTGAGCAACTTAATGACTGAACAACATAAAAAAAGAACTCGCGGAAACAGAGAGGAGAACGGTGATGGCCAGAGGTAGGGTAGGGAAACGGGAAGATGTTGGTCAAAGGGTACAGATTTCCAGCTGTAAGATGATTAATTTCTGGATCTAATGTAGAGCAAGGTAATTATCATTAACAATACCTTAGAACTTAGCATTCATTTTGCATTTTTTTTGCAAAGTGTGGGACCAACCCTGAGTTTTTTCATCTAGGGCTATGTCAGAGGGATAAGAAAAGAATAGAGTAAAATTTTGTTTCAGTCTTGAAAGCACAACGTAGGTGGCTTTATAAATCTTGCTCATCAACCTTGCTTAGATTGCAGCTAAATAATTGCTTTCCAGTGTAGTTGTGGCACATAGGCACATCCAAGGTTAAAAGAGGAGACTTTTTATCTATAAACAGGAAAATCACCTTTACATGGTGAATGGGAAATTTTCCACTTCATGTGATCAGTCTTCAGAGAAATGTATTAGATAAATGTAAAATATTAGTATTTACATAGAACACATAGTAGGTTATTGCATGTTCTAATCTACACGCAAAAGACTATGACATGAACTACAGGAACCAAAGAAATCAGCCTATAATAATAAACAGTATCACTATTTAAATTATAGCTAACTCCAGGCAATGAATTAGCTCCCTGATGGACAGTAAATAATGAAACTCGCTGTTGCTCCTGTAGCGATAGTTTAATAAACACCATAAGGGCAGACGTCCAAACGAAAGAATTTTGTGTGAAAAAGTTATTGAATGACATTTTATTTAAACCTGTTTGGGGCAAGATGGAAAATATGCCATATTTCTTCACACGAGTCTCTCATATGGGATCATTTCCCATAGGAAACTGCCACTCCCAGAGTAAAACACTCCCTGCCAGTTGGTCTTGTTTCTGGAATGGCAAGGCTACTTCCCATCTTACCAGACCCTAAATAGTGGATCTCTGTAGCTTGCACAAATGAATTCCCCATGCAGCCTGAGTTCCCAGCTCTTCACATCCATAAGCTGAAAATTAACAGCAATTTTTCATTATGACACTGGGACTCCAACTGTGTTCATAAGTGTTTCAGAGAAAATACAGCATGATATGATTTTCATATATATATATATATATATATATGCTTCAAGTACAGCATTTCTGAGACTCACTTATGTAAATACAATGATACTCTAGTAGAGGGAAATTATCATTATATTTCATTTTAAATGTATTTTTTAAAAAAAATCTCATGGAACAAATTTGAACTAGCACGTTGTTTTCTTGATTTACAGCATTTGAAGAGATACTGAATAAATAGCCCTCCCTCAAGCGATATTTCATGTATTTTCTGTAGATCTGTGAAATTTCTATAATGCAGCAAAATAAGCCTTGCCTCAGGTTGAACGTCTTCTGTTTATTAGCAGAATATCACGCACCTGCTCAGACACCTGCACACTTTAACTTAGCATTTTAAACCAGATTCAATCAAGTATGCATTAGCACACTGACTCACTGTCTAGTACATTAAGGACTTAGGGTTCAATTCATAAATTGCTTAGCAAGATGGATGTCCCCTCTCCCCTGCCTCCTTGTTGCTCCTTCAGTCCCACCAACCCATGCAGGGGATTATCTATCACAGCAGAACAGTAGCTTTATCCTTACTGTCAAGTGGAATTAGGGGGTTATTTAACTCTTGGAAGCAAATCCATAAGACTCATGGTCTGTTGTTCATGAGACAACAGGAATTTTATTTGTGATTATAAATAGGCATACTTTCCAAAGGAAATGTCCATCAATCACAAGAATACAAACCTTGTGCATGAAAATTTTTCCTTTCATTTGTAACAGCAGCTGCCAAATCTGTTTCCTATAGGTAGCAGAAAAAACTGAAAGCCCTTTCTGCTTCTTCTATCTAGGGTTGAGTTTATTGTTGCTGTATGCTTTCTCAAAATATGTGTATTTATTTTTCAAGTAAAGTGTGACACATTAATTAAATATTTTATTTATTTGGATATATTCTCTCACTTCCTTTCCTACATCTGTGACCAGTCATTCTTGGTTCTATTAACTAGCTTCTGCTTTTCAGCCCACCTTTTTAATTTATTTATTCAGTATTTGGTGTTTTTTTTTTTAGCTTTACTATGTTCCCGGCACACATTGTACATGCTGGTAAACAGCATCAACAACATAGAAAATGCTCGTTATCCTCGGATAATTTATAGTCTAGAGGTGGTGGTGGGGCTTCCTCAGTGGCTCAGTGGTAAAGAATCTGCCTGACAAGGCAGGAGACTCAGGTTTGATCCCCAGGTCAGGAAGATCCCCCGGAGAAAGAAAGGACAACCCACCCTAGTATTCTTGCCTGGGAAATCCCATGGACAAAGCAACCTAGGGGGCTAAACGATGAGGTCACAAAAAAGTCAGATATGACTTAGCGATTCAGTTCATTTCAGTCACTCAGTCCTGTCCGACTTTAGCAATCCCATGATTAGCACGCCAGGCCTCCCTGTCCATCACCAACTCCCAGGGTTCAGACTCATGGCCATCGAGTCCGTGATGCCATCCAGCCATCTCATCCTATGTTGTCGCCTTCTCCTCTTGCCCCCAATCCCTCCCAGCATCAGAGTCTTTCCCAACAAGTCAACTCTTCCCATGAGGTGGCCAAAGCACTGGAGTTTCAGCTTTAGTATCATTCCTTCCAAAGAAATCCCAGGGCTGATCTCCTTCAGAATGGACTGGTTGGATCTCCTTGCAGTCCAAGGGACTCTCAAGAGTCTCCTCCAACACCACAGTTCAAAAGCATCAATTGTTCGGCACTCAGCCTTCTTCACCGTCCAACTCTCACATCCATACATGACCACTGGAAAAACCATAGCCTTGACTGGATGGATCTTTGTTGGCAAAGTAATGTCTCTGCTTTTCAATATGCTATCTAGGTTGTTCATAACTTTTCTTCCAAAGAGTAAGCGTCTTTTAATTTCATGGCTGCAGTCACCATCTGCAGTGATTTTGGAGCTCCCCCAAAATAAAGTCTGACACTTAGCGACTAAAAAACAACAAAAAACAAGTGATGGTGGAGAAGGGAGGTAGATAGATAATAGATGAGTGAATAAACAAAAACAGAATGTAGTTTAACATAATGGTAAGTGATATAAAATAAACAAGTGAGACAATACAATAGGGGGACACTAATTTGAGTGCATTTCCCAATTGTTTTTTAATTTGATTTAATTATTATTTATTTTATATACTAATTTTGAACCAGGTTTTGTTTGATAGTAAAACTATAAAGATGAGCAGATTTTGCTAGTAACTTACATTGTAGCAGAAAAATAATGGTGTCAGTGAGGAAACGATTTAGGAAGTGCAGGCAACAATTACAGGGCCCGAACTGAGATAGTGGCTCAGTGCAGGTCCACAATAACTTTTTTAGGTGAAAAATAATGAACGAAAAATGCCTAAATTAAGGAAGGACAGATAACGAGAGTGAATTGTGAATGAAAATGGCTTGCTGATGAGTAAACTTAATGATGGATTGCTATCCTAATGAACTCTTGAGCTGAAGTATTAGTGAGTAAACATCGCCCAATTCCCAGTCCGTGTGCTCCATAGTAGCAGTTTTCAACTAGGAGTGACTGCACCCTTCATGGAACTTTTGGCAATTTGTAGAGACAGTTTTGGTTTTTCAACCTAGAGGCACAGAGAGATGCTATTGGAATCTCGTGGGTAGAGGTCAGGGATGCTGCTGAGCATTCTGCAATGCATAGAATGCCACAGGTAACAAAGAATTATCCAGACCAAAATGTTGGTAGCGCCAAGGCTGATAAACAGTGGTCCAGGAGAACAATCTTGGCAGGTGTAGCTAAGCCTACTCAGTATAAAGCCCAAGGAGCAGAAACCACTGCGTTGGGGTTGCTGTCTAGGAGAAAAAGTCTTGCTCAAGATAGAAAAGGGCTTTTGCTCTGGTTCCACAACGTCTGTTTGGGTTTGTCAAGTGACTAGGTGTTCCTTCATCTCTGCTTTCCCTTTCTATGCCTTCCAAAAAGAAAACCCACAGTTAAAGAAGATATTTGTTGGACACAGTTTGGTTGACATTAGCTTGTTTGCAAAATGCACACGTGTTGCTGTTGGTCATGATACAATGCAGGAATTTTCTAATCGCTCTGAGGGAGAAAAGCAGGAATGTGTTACATACTTGATAGACACACATCCAGCTTCCCGAACTTGTGTATGAAAGGTACGATGCAATTACCAGGAAGAAGATCAAGAACAGACTGGAATATCAGAGGTTAGTCTCAACTGATGATGATAACAGCTCATGTTTATTGAGTGCTTACTAGCCATGTGTCCTTTGACAAGTTTACATCTTTTGTCTCACTTAATCCTTACACATCCATCTGTATGAGGAAGAAAGAATAATCATCGGCATTTCACAGACAGGGAAACCAAAGCACAGTTATGGGATGGGGGAGGTTATTGACTTGGCAAAGTCCCATGACTAGTGAGTCTTGGAATCACTGGAACCAGTACTCACATCCATGAAACTGACTTTGGAGCCAGGCTTGGACTCACTGCTTTGCTGCCTTTTGGATTGCTGCTGCTGCTGCTGCTAAGTCACTTCAGTTGTGTCCGACTCTGTGCAATCCCACAGACGGCAGCCCACCCAGCTCTCCCATCCCTGGGATTCTCCAGGCAAGAATACTGAAGTTGGTTGCCATTTCCTTCTCCAATACATGAAAGTGAAAGTGAAGTCCTGTCCGACTCCTAGCGATCCCATGGACTGCTGCCTACCAGGCTCCTCCATCCATGGGACCTTCCCGGCAAGAGTACTGGAGTGGGTTGCCATTACTCACTCGAATTATTGTAATGTCACCCTGTTTTCCACTTAGACAAAAAATGTCTGACCTTTCCTAGAAATGTGAGATGCAGACATACAATGGAGTCACAGTGTTTTCTTAGTAGTATTTGTTGAAACTTCATATTCGGCAAGTAAAACTGATATTAAGGGTTTGTCATTCTCCCCCAGATCGTGGACACTGCTCAAGAATGGGTGGGTGATTTCAACTGGTCTTAAATAGAGGTGACAGCTACTCTTTATTTCAGTTGAATAGGAAAATACTTACCTGTGGGTAATCTTGAAATAAAGAAAAATGGGAGCAGTTTATTTAAAATTAAAAAATAGCATCAACCCATGAAAGTATTTTGTAGCTTCTTTGTTTTGTTGTGGTAAAACTTTTGAAAATGAGAATACATCTAGTGATGAAGAAAAATCCATATAGGAATTAAGTCTTGCTGGAACCTTACACAGCTTGCAGTAAGTAAATTCTCTATTGATTCTATCTGGATAAGTGAGTAGAAAGACAAAGTAAATAATGCATTTATAAATGAGGTCCCTGATGTATAAAACTCTTGGCAGCAGTAATCCTGAAAAACATTTAAAATATTTTGGGGGTTAAATTAATAAGATTGTAATAGAATTTTGTCTTCTGTTTTTGTTTTGCAAATTGTGCTTCAATGGTTTGTTTCCAAAAAAGAAAGAGATTTGTAGCAGCCTTTAAATATGTATTGTTTGCCCCCCAGCAATACAGAAAACACTGAAGGATTCTGACAGAAGATGGACAATTTCAAAATAATTTTAAAAATTCACTGCACCTGACATAGAGTCTTGCACACAATAGGAGTTTGTTGAATGTTGAAGTTTTTAGAAAGTTTTCCAAACATTCTAAAGGAATTAACAGGTAACCTCTAATTAAACATAAATAGAATAAGTCTGAGAAGGATGAAGAAGAACCCAAGAAATGTATAAATTCTTGATTAATCTGTCTAAAGATTAAACGACAGACCTGAGAGGTCAGTGTCTCCAGAAATAACTCAAACTTGTGTGTGCAGACTTGGAGGGTGCCCTGTGTCATGATATTTCAAATAACTCTTCGTAAAGCATATTCACTCACACTATTGATCACATACCTCTAGTGTTCTTAAGAGTGATGGTGTCATATGTCCCCATTTCACTGACTCAGAAAGATTCAATCACCCTCCTAACACCAAAATGGGGTCTGAACCTTGCTCCTCACATAGTTAAGCTAGAATAATTTTCTACCTGTCGGTTTTTAAGCCTAGCCTCTGTCTTTCCCCCGCCTGGGGTCTGTTTCACCCTCTCTCAAGTGAGACAGCAGCCACTTTACCTTCGCTTGAGCATCTCCCTCTCACGTGTGGGAAGCGGCCCACACTCATGAAAGCAGAGGAATTTGAATGAGTGTTCGTAGTTCCCTTCCAATCCCCCTGAACCATTCTATCAGCAAACCTAGCTTTAATGATCTCAGAAACCAGACTTGCAGATTCGTGACCGCATCCGTGGAGAGCTATCTTTTACCAGCCTCTGAGCGCGTAGGCTTTCTCTGATCCCTCGCACTCGAGTGGTGGATCGAGGTACCACTTGCTCTGACTCGCCCCGCTCCAGGGGCTTCCACCTTCGGAGCGGGACCTAGAGAGACAGGCCTGTGTGTCTACGTGTCTTCTCCGGCTCCCATGCGATGTCCAGTTGCCCAGGCTGGTGTGGTTACTCTCCTCCGCATCTTCTGCAAGCAGGCTCCGCCAGCCAATCACACAGTCGATTGGAAAAGCCCTCGCGGGTTTAGGGCACTCGGTGGGTGGCGGTATAACGTGACTGTGAGTGCGTTTGCCTGCTTCCTGCCCAGGAACTCATCATATACCACCCCCTCCCTTGCACTGAAGGAAGGGGAGTCTGCTCCTTCACTGGAGAGATTTTCAATCCTTTAATAACTTTACCAGGACCGGTGAGAAGTACTTTTCTCTTTTGCTCTTAAGGTTTTCTTTTCTTTTTTTTTTTTTAGTTTATTCTACTTGAGAATAGGAAAAACAGACAAAATTGCCAACAAAATATATGTGCACAGTAAAAATTATGACAAGAATGCTCTCCAAGATAAACAAGCCTTGGTTCCATTTCCTCTGAGAATTCAGCTCTTGCTGTCATATGCTGGTAACTCAGGCTTACTTTTTTGAATGATTCATGAATCAATGGCTCAAACTGTAACTGATTTAAGAAACCAAATGGCAAATTTCCAGTACAGAAGGTCAGCATGATTGTTTAAAAATATAAATTAAATTCTGAACCAAAGTGTACAGAAACTGTTCCACAGAGAAACCTTTTTTTTTTTTTTTAAACAAGTAGGTATTTAGATCATTTGTTTATTTTCAAGTCTGTCCTTCTAAGGAAAAAAAAAAAGCTGATTTTTTCTAGTTGGGGAATCTGCATTATTAAATGCTAACTAAAAATAACACAGAATAAGAAGCTCTCAGGGGACAAGTCAAGACAAAACGGAAACAAGAAAGATGACAATTCTCTTTAGTTTTTCTCTTTAAGAGTAATAGAATTTTGCAGTGAATAGTCACTATAGGTGAGGGTACAATACTTTTCCTCTCTTAAATCTGAAGATTTTTAGTCAGCAAACATTAAGCCTTTTGCAGGGCTCCCTTCGAATAAATGATTGGAATTGCTCTCCTTCACCTAACAATGGGGAAAGACTTAAGGAGGATCAAATGTTCCTTTTGCTTAAGCTATGCTCAGACTCCTCCATTGTTAAATCAAAAGGGTGAGTCCCTGGGACTTTACCCTTAATTCCAGCTTCTGCAGTCCACTTTCTGAAATATTCACATGCTGGAATTTGCTCACTGTGAATTTAATGCATAGCTAGCCTTGCAGAGGTGGGCAAGGAGTTAGGAAATCCATGATTTGAAGGAATTTGTGATTTTTTAATTTGTGTGTTGTAGGCACAGTAGAGTTTACTTTCTCTATCACTAGTATTAGAAGGCTTAAATAAACCTTAAAGGCCAATCATATATGAAAGATTTTCATTATGGAATGGTTAAGTTTCAAGGAAATAGATTTTTTAAATTCACTCGATCCCAAGGTAAGTCCCAAATTTTAGCTTTCCTCTATCTAAGTCTGGGTTGTACCTGTGTCTATGTCTAGCTTGGTGTTGACAAATCTATAAACACTCTAGGGTCTTTGATTTATAGAAGCTAAATATCCAATCATATTTTTAAAGTTAAATATCAATTCAAACCATAAGGATCAGACAAAGGTTGCACAAACAGTCTGTCTCTAAATATTTAGCACTTTTAAAATATTTAATTTATATTAACATTTTGAATTTTCAGAAAAATTTGATTAAAATGATTTTTTAAATGATCTATATTTAGGATTAAATAGAGCATAAAGTATTATATATTTTCTGAAAGTGTTTCAAAGACTTCTAAAGTATAATTTAGGAAGACTAAAAGATAATTAGATTTATGTATTCTCTTTTTTTCATTTTTGATGTGAAAGGAGTTTCAAAATTTTAAGGGCAAATCCCAGGAAAAAAATCCCTGATTCATTACTAGGACCGAAAGGCCACATACTTGAACCTCAGGAGGTTAGCACCCATATTCACCCACACTGTGAACTTTTATGACTTCTGACCTTCCACACATGCTAGTGCTTCTAACGGAATACTATGTCCACCATACACAACCCCTCTCTCCAGACTCCATCTGGTTAAATGTTAAACCACAAACCAACTGTTATTTTCTGCACAAAGGTGACTCCATGCTGCCTTAGGTTAGGGCTGTTTGCTGGATTCTCATCTGAGCTACCAAGACAAATCTTAATAGAATGTGTCTTTTTGACCCTACCACTAGACTATGAACTTTTTAACGGCAGTGAACCAAGTTGAACCTAAATTTGTATATTCATAATCCTGGTGGTTCAGATGGTAAAGAATCCACCTGCAATGCAAGAGACCTGGGTTTGATCCCTGGGTCAGGGTTATCCCCTGAAGAAGGAAATGATGACCCACTCCAGTATTGTTGCCTGAAGAATCCCCTGGCCAGAAGATCCTGGTGGGCTACAGTCCACGGGGTTGCAAAGAGTTGGATACAACTGAGTGACTAACACTTTTACTTTTTCAACCTAATGCAACTGAGTGACACGTAGTTGATTCTAAATAAACGCATGAATGAATGGGAAAATTTCCAGGGTACTTTGTTTTCCTTGAAGGTATATCCCAAGATCTTTTTGTCCTGGAAGTATTTGATCTTCATGTAGGAAGAATGAATCATCTCAAATATTTCTAAAATGAAATCCAGTTTCAAAAATATAAGATTCAAAGATAACCTAAGGCTAGGCATGACCAAAATATGTAGCATACCTGTTCGTTGCTTAGTGACCTAAAGAATGTTACCCATCGGTGGTGAGAATGAATGGGTAGAGCTTTTTGGAAAGCAACTTGGTAAAATACAATTTTTTGGCTTCCCAGGTGGCACTAGTGGTAAAGAACCTGCCCACCAATGCAGTAGATGTAAGAGACATGGGTTCAATCCTTAGGTAAGGAAGATTCCCTGGAGGAGGGCATGGCAACTCACTCCAGTATTCTTGCCAGGAGAATCCCACGGACAGAGGAGCCTGGTGGACCATAGTCCATAGAAGTGCAAAGAGTCAGACACGATGAAGTGACTTGACTCAGCATGCACGCGTGCATGGGTAGAAAGCTCTATGCATAAGGTTTTCAGTGTGGTGTTACGCTAATGTGCAAAGTTGCAGGCTCCCACACTCCCTATTCACCTAAAATAACTCTACTCTTATTTATTTTTTAATCTATTATTTACTTATTTATATATTTCTGTAAAATATATTGTTTAAAATATGGTTGTTAAAATGAAAACCACAGGTCGGGCATAGTTTGTTTGTTTTGTTTTTTTTTAAGTTACAAGTGATGACATAGAGGCTTTGAAAGGCTAAGTGATCCAGGGTTGAAGATTAATAGAAGTGGTTTGGCAAAATTTTTAGGCCTCTTAATTGTTTCCATTGCATTAAACCACAGTATTCTTTCCATTGCATTTAAAGACATGCTTCTCCATGAACTTCCATACCAGCCTCCTATGTGAACCATGTATTAATTTGTGCTGGGAAAAAAAGACTATATCAATTTAGCCTAGAGTCTTAAGTATCAAGTCAAGACCTGTTTTCTTGATTAACTCACCTCAATGCATTTAGCATATGGAAAGTTTCTCTCCAAAGAGCAAATTCACTCTTGAGTACAACCCAACAGTCTTAACAAGTTTGAGAACTCCTCTTATACAGTGAAATGTGATTTTGCAAATATTCAACAAATTAAAATGGAGAAAACTCAGGGGTCTTATGTAAAATATCACTTCTATTTTCAAACAACAAAATACTATCATCATGAAATATCAATATACATGATATTTCTGATACTTAGTTTTTTTAAATCACCTTTATTGAGGTATAATTTGCATACTATGAAACACATCCATTTCAATTGCACAATCCAGTGAGATTTGGAAAAAGTGTACACTTGCGTAACCACTCCCACAATGAAGATAGAGCCCATTTCCATTACCTCCAAAACTTCCCTCATGCCTCTTTTCAGTTAGATTTATCTTCATCCCAGATCTTAAGCAAACACTGACCTCCTTTTTGTTACCAAAAAATTTCTCTCTTTTTTTTTGCCTTTTTAATACTTAGTTCTTATTGAGACTGTTTTCATGTTGTTCTAAAGGCACCAGTATAATAGTATGTTACATGGACTATACCATCATCATGAAATCACAGTTAGGCAATAGCTGGCATTTGCCATTCAGGGATGAGCCACATAAAATGTCAAAAATGTCTGAACGTCAGTTATTCAGCCCAGTTACAGAACAGTCACAGGGAATGTGGCCTCTGTCTCTAACATGAGAATGAGTTGGCTCCAATAACAGGATCTTCATTTTTTTCTAACCAGCATTGTACATGGTCTCCTATTAGAGAAGATAGCTTTTTATCTTTTAGTACAAAATGTATTTTAAAATGTGGTCCTAGTTTTAAAATAATCATAGATTCTGTCCATATCATATCAGGAAAAAGAAATTTGTAATCAGATACGAAATGACTCTACCTCCCTCCCCACTTTGCATATTAAAATATTGCCAATTGGTTTTCAAGATTTTTTCCTCCTGCAGCAACTTAAAAATAATTTGGATATCAATTTTTTTGCTTACTGTTGTGTTGTGATTCTTTCCTCTGTTGTCACAAGTATGAATATCAGGTAATGGGCACCATTCATTTTTGTGCTTAGTAGTTTTCCTGGGGTGCCAGTGACAGGAGAAATGTATGCATTAAAACAAGCGTGATGAAAAGGGCTCTCTTTATAATTTCAGCCCAGCTGCCGTATTGATGGATACAATCTCTAGCACATGCTCCAGGTGGCTTCAAATGCCCGGCTCCCTGCAGAAGCCTCTATTTGCACATCTTAAACCACTTATTGGATTTGAACAGGATTTTTCAGCCTGAGCGCAATAACAGTGTTCACTTGTGTAATATTTGTAAATCCTGGCTTTACATTTCACTCACCAAACCATCGTCAGAAGACATTCAGTGGTGCCTTTGTGCGTTCCTGATTCTCTTCTTTGGATTAGATGGTGTCCATTTTGTGTGACTAAAAAGCATATTGATACATATTTCCAATACTGTTGGCCCACACAACGTAAAGCAGCTTGATTAATCAGTCTTCTCAAATGTTCTATTTCTTTGTCTCTCAAATTCATATAGCATTCATTTAAAGACCTTGTATTCAAATTTCACAAAGTTGAACCTTTTTTATTTCAAAATATGTATTTCAGAAGGCTCTGCTCAACTCAAGAGCTGTTGTTTAAAACTCTACTTATTGCTGTATCAGTTGCTCTAAATTATTATTCTAGAGATTTTTCTTTAATGCTGATGACATTTTAGTATGACACCCTGTAGCCTACACAATTCAAGGCTTTTATAGTTATGGGTGGGAACTAGAGATTACTGAAGCAAATGCCTCCTCCTTTGAAACATGATACAGCACAGCAACATCCAGGCAGATATTTTGCTCTGTTCTTTTAATGCAAGTAGTACAAATTTCAGGAGTTCCTAAATATAACTGATACCTCTGCTTACCAATCTAGATCATATAACATTTAAGAGACTTGGTAATAGATCAGTTCATCAATTAGCAAGAACAAGAAGTGCCTGTGATTCACAGGCAATGCCCCACATGTGACTATGTTGCTGAACCGTAAAGAAATTTTCTTTATTAGCTATATGACACTAGAGCAAATTGTATATTCACATACTTGTAGTTCTGAGCCTCTGGTTTTATTGTAATGATTCTTATATCTGAAAAGTGGGGCTTCCATCTGAAGAAGGTCTTTCACTAGCAAATACTATTGGTATTCAGAAACACTGTATGTCACTTGGGTTGAACTGTGGAATCGCTCTATCCTCTGTACAGGATACTCTCCTGCTGAGTGGTGCCTGTGAGTTAGCATTCCAAAGAAGTTGACTTGAATTGTGAGCTGAATTCTCTCATGTGTATGTGCAATGTGGATTCTTATAAGATACTCCAAAAAGTGCGGGGGAGATAGAGAAACAAGAGTTGTGACCTAATGATTGCGTTTCGCTTTGTAGCAGGCTCCCATCACACAGGCTAAGCATGCCTGAGCTGCCGTGGACTGGATATAATAAACTAAGGAACCATCATGCATCGTGTGGGCCAGTAATTCTTGGGCTAAGAGGGATTTGAATTCTAAGAGGACCTATTCCTCTGCCAGTAGTACTGTCTTCCAGATTCAAAGTCTACTTTCTGAAAATCCATTATGAAAACATAGTCTCTTGTGTTAATTTTATATCTTCACAGTTATCAAAGGATTCATTCAGTACATAAATCCAAAATAATTCCAAATATGTTTTAGGACCTTTGGGGCTTTGGTGGGGAAGCCAGCAAATAAGTCAGAAGGTAAAAATATCAAATAAAATGTGAAAAAGTAAGCATGGCCCTTTTTAGTTACTCAAAATCCTCACATTTTATATCATGAGCTAAGTGTGCATGGATATGCTTATGCTATATAACTTACATGATCTTTATAGTAACAGTTTTAATGGATGTGTGGGACTTTAAAAAAATAAAATAAAATGGAAGCATAGCCTTCACATTTATTTGTGTGGGACTATAAAGTGTGTCAAACTGCACAGCTAGGCATTTCTCTCTGGCTCTCCACATTCTAAACTGAGTATTTGCGACTAGTTTTACTGCCAATCCTGCTTTCTCCTCAGCTACTATTGGCCTGAATTTATCAATCATATCATAATTCCCAAACCACACAATTTGGCAAAACAAAGTCACACATCAAGGGAAAGAATTCACAATGAACAAATTGAACTGCTGAGGACTTCACATTTGTTTCTTCTGAGTCTTATTTGCATCAAAGATGAACTTCAAATAAGAATTCTATTTTCTCGAGCTGATGGGTATGACCATCCTGAGAGGGACTAGCTTCAAACAAAGCCATTTTTCCCCCCCATTTTGAAAATTCAAACTATACTTCTCTGTTTAAACCAGAGCCATTAAACAAGGATGCTCTTACCTCTCGCCTGTGACGTGCCTCGTGGAGGATGAGCCGGCACTTCTATCGCGCCCCCTCCTCACATGACAGTCACTTGAGAGAGCCATCCACGTTCCACCGTCTATCCCTGGATTTGTGTATTTTTAGTCACCCATAGATATTGCCTTACCCTACTTTCTCCACAGTCTCATGATGATGACTGTGAAACACATCAAACTTCCAACATCAGGTCCACACCTCTTTCCAAGGGGAGCACACTCATCACCTCATTAACATTCAGCAAAGCAGAGGAGAGGAATTCCTTCTCATTTAGAGTGGCCTAGACAAACGGCTGTGATGTTTTGTCACTAAAGGCCAGTGGACAACAATGGGAGGACAGGTCATGTAACTGCTCCAGTGTCACAAGCCCAGATAACAACAACTTTCAGTTCAGTTCAGTCGGTCAGTCGTGTTCAGCTCTTTGACGCATGGACTGCAGCAGGCCAGGCAGCATTACAGACAAAGGAACCCAAGGGGAGAGTCAGCACATGTTGAGACATACTTTGGAGGAGCTGTTTAACTGCTACCATGACCAGATTTCTTGTTTGTAAAGATTCTTATAAAACGCATTTGCCAAGGTGTGCCAACGTGTCCTCTTTGTCCTTAAGACACTATAATATCTAACAGTATTGGAGAAAGAAGAATTTGAAAGTTGATTTAGTTATGGATTTTTCATAATCAACTCACCCCCAAAACACACACACACATATCAAGCAAAACCATGCAGAGGAAGAACTGAGCATTTACAAGAATACTAGATTCTAAGCATTCATCATGGGAGTTCTACTCTATGTGAGGCAGTACTTTGCTTCACTTTAGCCTTGCAGCCTTTTTAAAACAACTTTCAATCCACAGAAATCTGTTGCTGTTCAGCATGTAGAGACAGACCCATTCTCATGCAAGGTATGATAAAAAGTCAGAATATACACAAACAGCTATCTGTCAGGAGAATAGCCCCCTATGTTACCATCTTAGAATAAGCCTGCACTTTCCCATCAGGCTGCCTGAAGTTTCAGTTTTCATTCAATCAGTATACCTGTAATGTGAACCCTTCTTCAAAGTATGCTTTATTAAAAAAAAAACTCATTATGACCTGAAAGATAAAATTAATTTTGGAAGAAATGGTGCACACTTATATACTGTAAGCTGTGGAAACATGGTAGAATATAACAATTACAGCAAGCCACAGGGAAAGAGGTGCTTCCCTGACAGCTCAGTATGTAAGGAATCTGCCTGCAATGCAGAAGACGCAGGTCCAGTTCCTGGGGTTGGAAAGATCCCCTGGAGAAGGAAATGGCAACCAACTCCAGTATTCTTTCCTGAAAAATCTCATGGTCAGAGGAGTCTGGCAGGATACAGTTCAAAGGATCACAAAGAGTCAGATGTTTGTGTGTGCTAAGTCGCTTCAGTTGTATCTGACTCTTTGAGACCTCATGGACTATAGCCAGCCAGGCTCCTCTGTCCATGGAATTCTCCAGGCAAGAATCCTGGAGTGGGTTGCCATCCCCTTCTCCAGAGGATCTTCCAACCCAGGGATTAAACCCACATCTCTTAGGCTTCCTGCATTTGTGCCACAAAGAGTCAGACATAACCGAGCAACTAAACAGACACACCCAGAAAAGAGTGACAGACACAAATACAAGTCAATTAAAATAGAGTTAACAACAACAACAAAAAAAAACCACAATGTTAAACATAGGTGTATTTAGAACTTAGCAGCCTAGAAGTCATAGTACAGTGCAATGAATGCTAAATTTGCAAAATGAAAATAAAGTTTGTAGGCAGTACATACAGGTTGAGAAAATAAATGCATTTGCAGAATTGTCCAATTACAGATTGACCTCTCATAGTCCAATCTCCCTTGTGGTACTTCTATTTAATTCTGTTTATAACATTCTAGTACATGATCGGGTACAGTGGTCATTGATATTATCTTCTGGTATAGTTTAGTTTCCTGGTCTCCTTTCGTTTGGGGCCAAATATCTAGTACTGGCCAATGAAATATGAGTGGAGAAGCTCAAAGGCTGAAGCATTTAATTTTCCATCAGAAACCTCCACAGGACATTCCTTCTCCCTCAACTAGGAGGACTAGCCACATTCAGGATGGTGGCTGTTCCATCAGCCAGGGTGATTCAAATGGTCAAAGTAACCATGCTAATCCTTGATGGACACAGAGCATGAATGATATTGTTTGGAGCCTGTGGACTTTGGTATTGTTATTGCAGCATTAGCTCATTTTTCCTAATGAGTACAAAAACTTGTGCTAAGAAAAATATTAAGAAATCTATTCTATTTTGGGGTTTAATTTTTACCCTTCTTAGATCAGTCTTCCTATAGCAACCTATCATTAAACTAATTTTACCTCTGGAGATTATAAAATGCAAAACTACTTTGCCTTTCAGAAGCTTGCTTACCATATTTGTTTAGCTGTCTATTAAGCAAACATTACTGATCATTTATTAGTGCCTGATAATTAGATGATCAAAACCAAGGTTTCATAAAATACGTTACCCTCTTTAGAGGAGCTGTTATTCCAGTAGACATATTCCTAGTTCAATATGTGAAACCATGGAGACAGTGGGCACTATTGGCTACAGTAATGCAAACTGTCTATTGTCTCACCCAAACCAGACATCCTGCAATGAGAAGTCAAGTTATGGACTTAGGAAGCATCACTAAAAACAAAGCTAGTAGAGGTGATAGAATTCCAATTGAGCTATTTCAAATCTTAAAGATGATGCTATGAAAGTGCTGCACTCAATATGCCAGCAAATTTGGAAAACTCAGCAGTGGCCACAGGACTAGAAAAGGTCACTTTTCATTTTATTCCCAAAGAAAGGCAATGCCAAAGAATGTGCAAATTATTGCACAGTTCAGTTCAGTCACTCAGTCGTGTCTGACTCTTTAAAACCCCATGAATCACAGCACTCCAGGCCTCCCTATCCATCAACACATTTCACTCATTTCATATGCTAGCAAAGTAAGGCTCAAAATTTTCCAAGCTAGACTTTATCACTTCATGAAATGAGAACTTCCAGATGTTCAGACTGGATTTAGAAAAGGCAGAGAAACCAGAGATCAAATTGCCAACATCTGTTGGATCATAGAAAGAGCAAGCAAGAAATTTCAAAGAAAACATCTACTTCTGTTTCATTGACTACATTAATGCCTTTGACTGTGTGGATCACAACAAACTGTGGAAAATTCTTAAAGAGATGAGAATACCAGACTGCCTTACCTGCCTCCCGAGAAACCTGTATGCAGGTCTACATGTAACAGTTAGAACTGAACATGGAACAACAGACTGGTTCCACATTTGGAAAGGAGTAAATCAAGGCTGTATGTTATCACCCTGCTTATTTAACTTGCATGCAGAGTACATCATGGGAAATGCTGGGCTGGATGAAACACAAGCTGGAATCAAGATTGAAGGGAGAAATATCAGTAACCTCAAATAGGCAAATGACACCACCCTTATTGCAGAAAGTGAAGAGGAACTAAAAAGCCTCTTGATGAAAGTGAAAGAGGAGAGTGAAAAAGCTAGCTTAAAACTCAACATTCAAAAAATTAAGATCATGGCATCTGGTTCCATCACTTTATGGCAAATAAATGGGGAAACCATGGAAACAGTGACAGACTGTTCTTTGGGCTCCAACAAACTAATGGTGACTGCAGCCATGAAATTAAAAGATGATTGCTCCTTGGAAGAAGAGCTATGACAAACCTAGAGAGTATATTTAAAAGCAGAAGACGTAAACTTTGCCAACAAAGATCTGTATAGTTAAAGCTATGGTTTTTCAGTAGTCATGTATGGATGTGAGAGTTGGACCACAAAGAAGGCTGAGAGCCAAAGAATTGATGCTTTTAACTGTGGTGCTGGAGAAGACTTTTGAGGGTCCCTTGAACTGCAAGGAGATTCAACCAGTCCATCCTAAAGGAGATCAGTCCTGGGTGTTCATTGGAAGGACTGATGTTGGAGCTGAAGTACCAATACTTCGGCCACCTGATGTGATGAACTGACATGTTAAAAAACCCTGATGCTGGGAAAGACTGAAGGCAGGAGAAGGGGATAGCAGATGAGATGGTTGGATGGCATTACCGACTGAATGGACATGAGTTTGAGTAAGCTCTGGGAGATGGTGAAGGACAGGGAAGCCTGGCGTGCTGCAGTCCATGGGGTCACAAAGAGTTGGACACATTGAGAGACTGAACAACAGCAACAAAGTCAAAGAATCATGCTTGTTCCAGCTAGTGCATTCAGATTGATAAAAATGCCATGGCGAACACACTATTACTATTATTATTACTGATAGCCGTCAAAATCCTGTAAATTAGGAAGTTGGAAAGGTAACTTTATGATTAAAAATGTGACATATACACCAAAAATCACAGTCAGACTGATTAAGAGACTTGTTCATATTCTCACATACAGTAACTTTTGAAGTTCAGGCTTACACCCAAGATCTAGCTCCAAAGAATGTACTCTCCAGGATCCAATTTTATTTACTCATCAAGCTCTCTGGGTATCTCACCATAATGGAATGCCAGTTGGCAGAAGATGAGACCCACAACACTTCTGAAAGAGCATGTCCCATAGACAGCTGTGGAAAGGGCCAAGGTCCCTTTGTCTCCCAGAAACTGTAAAGCTCTTACATGTGCTATAGGGTAGTCTTGATGCAACTTTAATTTTGTCTGTTTTATTTTTGTTGTCTGTTTATTATTAAATGCCCCTCTGTCATATCTTGATAACGGAACTTTTAAAACAAGGAACACGTAGGTAAATATCCTAAATAGTCAAATGGTGAGAAGGTTTCAAGCCAAAAGAAAGGTTTTCATGAAGGTTATTACAACCCTTCATTCACTGGCACCATCTTATATTTTTGTTGTTTGTTTATTATTAAATGCCCCTCTGTCATATCTTGATAACGGAACTTTTAAAACAAGGAACACGTAGGTAAATATCCTAAATAGTCAAATGGTGAGAAGGTTTCAAGCCAAAAGAAAGGTTTTCATGAAGGTTATTACAACCCTTCATTCACTGGCACCATCTTTGGCAAAAACTTGTGTTATTTTATGATTCCAGAGCCTTTTCCTGTAACAGTACAGCTTGGTGCAATATACATGCTACCTGACTCTTCCCTGCTTGCCACCCTCTTCTCTTGGTACAGCTGATGTGCTTCCACACATAAAAATTAATGTTGCCATTTCAACTAACTCATTGGGTAAGCACTGGTTTGTAAGCCAAAGCAAGTGAAAGTGAAGTTGCTTAGTCGTGCCCGACTCTTTGCAACCCTGTGGACTGTAGCCCACCAAGCTCCTCTGTCCATGGGATTCTCCAGGCAAGAGTACTGGAGTGGGTTGCCATGGAAGAAAAGAAAGAAGGCACAAACAAGAGTGGTAGAGAGAGCGTTTGTAGATTTTACAAAATTGGTACCACTATTATATAATTTACTACAACAGTTTTTCAAACTGGTATCGAATTGATGCAAAGCAGGTCACAATAGCAAAATAATAAAGCAGGAATAAACAAAGGCCAATAAATCAGAGGCAAGACATAAACTCTACATTTAAATTACAAATATAATACAATTTGAGGTTTTCTGTTAGAGATATATTTTTTCATTAGATATTTTACCTACAATGTTACCAGTCTATTAATGATTGTTTCAATCCTCGTTCGTTATGACCATCACACAGTTATCAATTCTAAAACCTTCTTAAGTACAGACCTCAACTAAAATGCAGTTGAAGTTAAAACTGCTAACTCTCCTTACTGTCATTTCCTTTGCCCTGAAAAGAATCATATTTGTCAATAGTTATGTCTCAGGAGCATGCTGTGGGCCTTCAGCTACTCAAAGAAAACTCGGTGGGTGGTTTGCTTATATAATAACAGGAGACTAGGCTATAGCAGTGTGGGTCATTAAATAATAGATATGTAAAGTATAATTTTAACAGTTTACGTAAGATGATTTTAAAATACAAGGGTAGTAAATAATCTAGAATTAAATGATTATTTGCATTTGGACTCTGTGTAGTTCCTGCTGCATTTAACATTTAGCTGAATATCTAGTAACAATAGCTAATTATTAGGGCTGCACCTACAGGAAAATAATATTTTAAATCATCTTTGTATATGTTAAATGGAGGGGAAGTAGATTACATAATTAGCAAATTGAAACTATTTTAGTTTCAAAAATTAAAAATGAAGACCTCGTGAAGAAATACTTGGTGATGTAGATAAAATGTAAATAAACTATTAGACTCCTCTGACCTGGGTTAATCCCAAACATTGCACAGACTTAGATGTTCACATTAACACATCAGCCTATCCCAGTGTAGTGTTATCTTAGGTCATAGAAATAAGGTGTATTTTTCTCCAAAAAAAAAAAAAAAATAGAGAATGTGTATTTGTCCCCTGTCATATCCTATTCTCTTAAGAAACCAAAGCAAAATATACAGAAGAACTAATGCAAGGCCAATATTTTTATCCTTATATATGTCAATCTGTAACTACAACAGTAAAACTTTCAAAATCAAATGACCATTTTACTTTTATTTGCCTTATATTCCAATTACAAGAAAGTCTATAAAATAGTTGTACTCGGTAACTTGGATATTCAATTCAAGTTGTCAAAATAATGAAATAACAGCTGTAACTTAAAAAGAGATAGTCTGTAACCTTAATTAGAGTAGGTAAAAGAACTTCATATTGAAAGAAATATGGACTACATATTCATGGATCACAGCCTTATCATTGCAAAGGGGGTTGGGGAATGCAATAAAGCTGTGAGCCATTCCATGCAGGGCTACCCAAGACGGATGGGTCACAATGAAGAGTTCAGACAAAACAGGGCCCACTGGAGGAGGAAATGGCAGCCCACTGCAGGATTCTTGCCATGAGAACCCCATGGTAGTGGTGGTGGTGGTGGTTTAGTCAGTAAGTCATGTCCGACTCTGTGACCCTATGGACTGTAACCTGCCAGGCTCTTCTGTCCATGGGATTCTCCAAGCAAGAACACTGGAGTGGGCTGTCATCTCCTTCTCCAGATGATCTTTCCAACCCAGGATTCGAGCCCACCTCTCCTGTGCCTCTTGCACTGAGGCGAGTTCTTTACCACTGAGCCACTCGGGAAGCCCCTGAGAACCCCATGGACAGTGTGGAAAAGCAAAAAGGTATGACACCGGAAGACGAGCCCACCCGGTCAGGAAGCGTCCAACATGCTCCTGGGGAAAGCAGTGGAGGGCAATTACCTACAGCTCCAGAAAGAATGAAGCGCTGGGCCAAGTGGAAATGATGCTCAGTTGCGGATGTGTCAATGGTGAAAGAAAACTCTGATACTTAAAGAACAATATTACATAGGAAACTGGACTGTTAGATCCATGACTCAGTGGTCAAGCAGGAGATGGCAAGACTGAACACTGACATCTTAGGAATCAGTGAACTAAAATGGATGGGAATGGGCGAATTTAATTCAAATGACCACTATTTTTACTACTACGGGCAAGAATCCCTTAGCAGAAATGGAGTGGCCCTCATCATCCACAAAAGTCTAAAATGCAATATTCCAGTGCAATCTCCAAACAAACAAACAAACAAAAAACAAAAACTAGAATCATCTCAGTTCGTTTCTAAGGTAAACTATTCAACATCACAGTAAACCAAGTCTATATTCTTAACATTAATGCCAAAGAAGTTGAAGTTGACATGTTCTGTGAAGACTACAACACCTTCTAGAATTAACACCGAAAAACGTGTCCTTTTCATCATAGGAGATGTTTGGCAGAAATCAACACAATTCTGTAAAGCAATTATCCTTCAATTACAAATAAATAAATTATTTAAAATAGACATACCCAGAATAACAGGTAAGTTTGTTCTTGGAGTAGAAAATGAAGCAGAGCAAAGTTAACAGGGTTTTGATAAGAGACCACGCCGGTCATAACAAACACCTTTCTGCAACAACTTAAGAGATGACTGTCAATACTGAAATCAGATTGATTGTGATCTTTGCAGTCAAAGATGGGGAAGCTCAATACAGTCAGTAAAAACAAAACTTAGAGATGACTGTGTCTCAGATCATGAGCTCTTTATTGCAAAATTCAGGCTTCAATTGAAGAAAGTAAGGAAAACTGCTAGGCCAATCAGGTATGACCTAAAGCAAATCTCTTATGATTATATAGTGGAGGTGACAAATAGTTTCGAGGGATTAGATCTGTGGATAGAGTGCCAGAAAACAATGGATGGAACTTTATAACTTTACTGGAGGCACTGATCATAATCATTCCAAAGAAACAGAAATGTCAGAAAGCAAAGTAGTTGTCTGAGGAGGCTTTACAATAGCTGAGGAAAGAAATGAAAAAGAGAAATGAAGTGAAAGGCAAAGGAGAAAGGGGAAGATACAGCCAGCTGAGTGTAGAGTTGCAGAGAAAAGCAAGGACAGATAGGAACAGTGTTCTAAGAAGAATTCTTAAAGGAACAGTGCAGAGAAATAGAGGAAAACAATAGAGTGAGAAAGACTAGAGATCTTTTCAAGATAATTGGAGATACCAAGGGAACATTTCATGCAAAGATGGACGCAATAAAGGACAGAAATGATAAGGATTTAACAGAAGCAGAAGAGATTAAGAAGAAGTGGCAAGAATACTCAGAAGAACTAAACAAGAAAAGGTCTTAATGGCCTGGATAACCATGATGGTGTGGTCACTCACCTAGAGCCAGACATTCTGGAGTGTGAGGTCATGCGGGCCTTAGGAATCATTGCTACTAACAAACGTAGTGGGGAAGACAGAATTCCAGCTGAGTTACTTAAAATACTAAAAGATAATGCTGTTAAATGCTGCATTCAATGTGTCAGCAAATTTGGAAAACTTAGAAATGGTCAAACTACCAACAGCTGTGCTTATTTCACATGCTACCAGGTTATGTTGAAAATCCTTCAAGCTAGTCTTCAATAGTACATGAACTGAGAACTTCCAGATTTTCAAGCTGGAAAAGGCAGAGGAACCAGAGGTCAAATTATCAATATCTGTTGGATCATAGAGAAAGCAAGAAAACTCCAGGAAAAATCTACTCTGCTCCATTGACTATGCTACAGCCTTTGACTGTGGATCACAACAAACTGCAAAGTTCTTAAAGAGACGGGAATACCAGATAACCTTATCTGGCTCCTGAGAAACCTGTATGCAGGTCAAGAAGCAACAGTTAGAATGACATGGAACAACAGACTGGTTCAAACTGGGTAAGAAGCTGACAAGGCTGTATACTGTCACCCGCTTATTTAACTTATATGCAAAGTTCAGTTCAGTTGCTCAGTCTTTGTGACCCCTGGTGTGCATGCAGCACACCAGGCTTCCCTGTCCATCACCAACTCCCAGAACTTACACAGACTCATGTCCATTGAGAAAGTGATGCCATCCAACCATCTCATCCTCTATTTTCCCTTTGTCTTCCAGCCTTCAGTCTTTCCCAGCATCAGGGTCTTTTCCAATGAGTCAGTTCTTCACATCAGGTGGCCCAAGTATTGGAGTTTCAGCTCCAGCACCAGTTCTTCCAGTGAATATTCAGGACTGATTTCCTTTAGGACGGACTGGTTGGATCTCCTAGCAATCCAAGGAACTCTCAAGAGTCTTCTCCAATACAACTGTTCAAAAACATCAGTTCTTCAGTGGTCAGCTTTCTTTATGATCCACCTCTCACATCCATACATGACTACTGGGAAAACCATAGCTTGACTAGACAGACCTTTGTCAACAAAGTAATGTCTCTGCTTTTTAATATGCTTGTCTAGGTTTGTCATAGCATATGCAGAGTACATCATGCAAAATGCCGTGCTGAATAAATCACAGGCTTGGAATCAAGATTGCCAGGATAAATATCAATTGCTTCAGATATGTAGGTGATATTATTCTCAATAAAGGTGAAAGAGGAGTGAAAAAACTGATTTGAAATTCAACATTAAAAAAACTAAGGTCATGGCATCTTGTCCCATCACTTCACGGAAAATTAAGGGGAAAAAGTGGAGCAGTGATAGATTTTTTTTTTCCCCTGGACCCCAAAATCACAGCAACAGTGACTGCAGCCTTGAAATTAAAAGGCAATTATTCCTTTGAAGGCAAGCTATAACAAACCTAGACAGCATATTAAAAAATAAAGACATCACTTTGCTGACCATGGCCTGTATACTAAAGGCTAGTTTTTCCAGTAGTCATGTAGAATGTGAGAGTGGTCCGTTAAAAAAAAAGAAAAAAGAAAAAAAGGAAGAAGGCTGAACACTGAAGATTTGATGCTGTCAAATTTTGGTGCCAGAGAGGACTCTTGAGAGTCCTTTGGACTGCAAGGAGATCAAACTAGTCAGTTCTAAAGGAAATCAACCCTGAATAATCATTGGAAATTCTGATGCTAAAGCTAAAGCTCCAATACTTTGGCCAGTTCATAGGAAGAGGTAACTCATTGGAAAAGACCTTGATGTTGGTACAGACAGAAGGGAAGAAAGAAGGGATGGCAGAAGATGAGATGATTAAATAGCATTGCCAACTCAATGGACATGAATTTGAGAAAACTCCAGGAGTTACTAGAGGCCAGAAAAGTCTGGTGTGCTGCAGTCCACGGCATCACAAAGAGTCAGACACAACTTATGACTGAACAACAACATTGAAAGGAATTATTAGTGAAATTTATCTGGACTTAATTTCTAGGCAGTGAAAAGCAGAATTCAAGACATTCTATTTTGCACAAATTGCCTTCTAATTAAAGTGTTTTCTAAGATTTTAAAGTCAAAGATTAACTCATGCAATTAATTTTAAAAATCTTCATTACTCTATATCTTATTTTAAAGTTCTCTTTTAATATTTATATAATTGCTAAGAGATAAATGAGTGGAAAATGCTCCATTTAATTTTAATATCTGAGCAACTGACTCTACTGTATGATAAGCAAATTAACACAATTAGGAAGGTGTCAATAGAACACAGTGTTGTGAGCAAATAAAACCCACGCAAATTAGTGTGCAGCACATTTAACCAACAAAGAAAACCACAGCTATACTGCATGATACTTAGTCATGAAAACCTTGCAATTTATAATGTTTTCTCAAATTCAGATTATTTTATATATCAAGGAACACATTTGCACTTTTTCTTCTCAGATTTCCCCAGAGAGTTTTGTTTGTGTTTTGCTTCCTTTGATTATTTATTGGCCTGGGATACAGTAGTTCTGACCTCTTGACTCAGCTCTGCCACAAATGTTCTTTCTGAGCCTCTCTTTTCTTTTGTTATTTTTTAATTGGAAGAAAATTGCTTTGCAATGTTTTGTTAATGTCTGCTGCACAACGACACAAACCAGCCAAAATTTTGCACGTTTCACGTCCTTCTTGAGCTTCTTCCCCTGCTCCTCTCCCTGCCCTCTAGGCCATCACAGAACACCCAGCTGGGCTCCCTGTGTTGCAGAACACCTTCTCTCTCCAGTTACCTAGTTTACACATGTTAGTGTAAATATGTCAATGCCTCTGTCTCCATTCATCTTTACCTTCCCCCACTGTGTCCAGAAGTCCATTCTCTACATCTGTACCTCCGTTCCTTCCCTAGCTAGGACACGGAAGCCATGTAGATGTCGACAGATGAATGGCTAAAGATGTGGTACAAATACACAATGAGATATTACTCAGCCACAAAAAAGAATGAACTTGAGTAGATTCTAGTGAAGTGGATGGACCTAGAACCCATTATACAGAGTGATGTAATTCAGAAAGAGGAAAACAAACATCTTATATTAATGCACATACATGGGTTCTAGAAAAATGGTATCAATGACTCTCTCTTTTCTTATCTGTGGATTAAGTGATTGAATTAGCTAATCCCTAAAGACACCTCTTGCTGGGAGAAATCCATGGACAGAAGAGCCTGGCGGGCTATAGTCCATGGGGTTGAAAAGAGTCAGACATGACTGAAGTGACTTAGCACACACAAAGCTACTTCTAGATCTGTGACTTAAGACCACTTGAATTAGATATAATCTCTTGATCTTTCCAAGCTTCCCTGGTGGCTCACACTGTAAAGAATCTGCCTGCAATGTGGGAGACCTGGGTTTGATCACTGGGTTGTGAAAATCTCCTGGAGAAGAGAATGGCTACCCAGTCCAGTACTATGGCCTGGAGAGTTTCATGAAGGAGACTGGCAGGCTACTGTCAGTGGGGTCACAAACAGTCAGACACAACTGAGTGACTTTCACACACACACACACTTGATCTTTCCAGCTATAAAATGTTACATTTGTAAGACTTCTTGCTCTCTGTTCCTTACAGCAGTTATAGCAACTGAAGCAGTCCACAATTTATCTTTTAGGAAAGCGTGGGCATTTGGAGGGTAACCAGCCTCCAAGATGGTACCCAATGATGCTCACCTCCACTGTCCATAACCTGTGTAGTCCTCTCTCAAAACTAATCAACACGGACTCTAAGAGATCAAAAGGACAAAGCAGAGTGGACAGGGTGTGATTCCAAGGCACTGCAGTGCACACTTCGGCTTCTTGGACACATGCTTTGGAGAGGCCAAATGCCATTTTGCAAAGCCACCCTAGCAACTCTAGGCATATGCATCACACATTCACCCCAGAGCCCCAGGAACGTGGATCCTCAGCCCCAGTCAAGCCTGCAAGTGATAGCAGCCCTCTGACTTTGCCCACATAACCCCAGGGAGGACCACCCTGTGAAGTCCTCCCTGAATACCCGTCCTAAGAAATCTGCATGCAAAATAAAGAAGTTTTTTATATCACTAAGTTTGGAACAATTTGTTACATAAGTATGGTGATTGGAATGCACAGAATCAGGAGACTTTCTTCAGATGGTGGCAGCAAAAGAGGAAATTACAATGAAGACAAATTATCCTCCAACATTATTGACTGTATATTACCCTAAAGCAAATAAGTTAGATTTTCCTTAAGGCAATTCCGATAAGTAGGTAGACAAAATATACGGCAAAAGACACAACTGTCACCTCAGATTATAATATTTGTATATTTTGAGATCTGGGTTTGTACAGAGAAATCAAAATCAGTAAGACATCATTGCTCTGAAGGAGCTCAAGCCGAAATGAGAGAGGCAGGATTCTGTATGAGTGTTCCCACATCTCCCTTCTCGCTTATGGCTAGGAGCCACTCCTAGGCACTAAAGGAGCTGTGTCTCCTTGACATTTCCAGTCTTCTAAACAAGTGTTATTTTTTCCTTTGGGATTTTCAAATTGCAAAATCAGGAGAAAAGAAGATGGATGAGAAGGATAAAGATCAAGTAAGGCTGGATGTGTGGGAGAATCTCCAGGGAGTTTGGAAGAGAAAGGAACTATGGTAGGTGGGTGTGAGAAAATGGGAGAGAAAGAATTGGGAGGGGGGGTGCTATGTATTGCAGCTGTCTTTAATGTTACCAACAGATATAAATGAAAAATGAACTTCTTTTCTTTGTCCAAACGTACTGTGCATTTTTAATGACATTATTCCAGCACTACATGAAGCACAAATTCTCATAAAAGTAAGGAAAGGTTCAATGTAGTTTAGGCAGAGTGTTTTGGAAAATGCAGAAACAGAGCTATCAACTTTTGCAGAACAGCTACCGTGGATCACAAAGGGGAGATGACTACTGGGCCAAGAGTGAAGCAGCTACAAGGTGTGGACGTAGGAACTCCAATTGGAGGGGCATGGGCATGTGGGAGTGGAGAGAGACAGGCAAGGACTAATCCTGGAAGGGCTGGTGTACCTGGACTTTTGCTTCTGGCTGCTGCTGCTGCTGCTAAGTCACTTTAGTTGTGCCCAACTCTGTGTGACCCCATAGACAGCAGCCCACCAGGCTCCCCCGTCCCTGGGATTCTCCAGGCAAGAACACTGGAGTAGGTTGCCATTTCCTTCTCCAATGCATGAAAGTGAAAAGTGAAAGTGAAGTTGCTCAGTCGTGTCTGACTCTTAGCTGGTGGCTCTCAAACACTGGCCATGGAGTGGCTTCATCAAAATCCCTGGGGCTAAACCTTGAGCCCATCAAAAGCAAACTGACCAACAACCTCAGAGACAAGGAGCTCAGCTGGCTGAGTCTTATAGGCAACGAAGTTTGGAACCTCCACTGAGGCATGCTGTCCTGTTAGATTTTCGAGCCTGAGCGTAGCATTATCAGAGCTCTCATCTGGAAAGTTGCAATGCAGATAATGGGATCCAGGGGACGAAGGGACAAGCTGGGAAGCAAAGAAGGAGAATTTAGTAGTTCTGGTGCTAAAGGATGAAAACCGGAACCACAGCAGTGGGGGGAGACAGAGAAATGCTGTGGAGTCAATAGATGTTTGAGACTGACAAAATGAGGAGAACATAGTTTATAGTATAGTAACTCTTCTGGGGTCCCCTTGCCCCTCCCTTAAATCTTCTATTGGTCAAGCCCTAACTAAACATTTTTTAAAGGGAAGAATGCTTTCATGTTATCATTATGGAACAAGTCTTAAAAATCTTTACATGCATGGTTGAAGAGACACAGTAGAAAGTATTTACAAACATACAAATGTAATTAAAGTATGAACTAAAAAGTATAGTAAGCTGATATTAGATGATTTCCTCTTTAAATGAGAAGGGTCATTACAAAGGAGGACGATGATGGGAATGATGACCATGAATCTCAATGACTTCATCATTTTGTCTGCAAGAATAAAGAGAAGGTCTATTTACTTAAAGGGATCTTGATCATCACATGACCCTGTGGTAAATTTCACGTTTCTGAGCCTGTAACCTAAAGTCTCATGTAAATTAAGAGCTTATTTTCTGAATGTCAGGCATTGCTGGGCTAGAGGAATCTCTGAGTATTCTGAGGACGTTGGGAGCTGAGATATTGCTTCATTCTGTTCCTTGCACTGGGTAATGTATCATCTACACATCTTTACGTATCTATCTATTATCAAATATTTATAAGGCACAAAGTGCCCAACATCGCTCTAAATCTGTAATAAATATAGTACATTTCTCATAAAACTTCATTAGTATTTATAGCTGCTTCATTTTATAGAGGAGGACACTGAGACACTGAAATGTTAAACGTATCCCATATCACACAGCTGTCAAGAGGCAGAACCAGTCTGAACCCAGAAAATCTCCCTCCAGAATCTGAGTTTTTGGCCACTTCCATAACTCATGCTCCATCAATAATACTGAATGAAAGAAAGCACGAATGGATGATTCACTACCCGCTTCATTGTTGCTGTCGTTTAGTCGATAGGTCATGTCCAACTCTTTTGCTGCCTCGCACACTATACCCCTCAGGGTCCTCCTTCCATGGGATTTCCCAGGCAAGGATCACTGGAGTGGATTTCCATTCCCTTCTCCAGGGGGTCTTCCCAACTCAGGCTTCGAACCCACGTCTCCTGCGTTGCAGACAAATTTCTTCCGTTGAGCTATCAGAGAAGGTTTACCTGGTGCATCAGTCCCATTAAGCAAATATTTTGAGCTCCTACTTTGTGCCAAGAACCATATTCTATCTTAGTCTGCAATATGATCACATTAATGATGATATTAGCTGGAGAACAGGATTTGGCTGAGCTAAATCCTTGAGACCATTTTTTTCAGTTTCAGAGTCCATGGAAATGCAATCTTGAGGAACTATCTTATATTTCATTAACTTGAGGGCAAATTACTGCTTTTTGGGGATATTTTTTAAAAAAATTTTAATTGAAGGATAATTGCTTTACAGAATCTTGCTGGTTTCTACCAAGCATCAACATGAATCAGCTGTAGGTATACGTGTGTCCCCTCCCTCAAAGCCTCCCTCCCATTTCCCTCCCATTCCACCCCTCTAGGTTGTTGCAGAGCTCCGGTTTGAGTTCCCTGTGTCTGGATGTATTTTTAAAGCACCCATTTTGAATTTTTGGTCATAAATATTCAAAATTAGTACTGAAAAAAGATAAATATAAAATCCACAATCTTTTTGCTGTAAGAAAAGTTGCCAGGCTCTTGCCTTCCAGTTAATCCATAGTGCTCTTCATTTACTTTTCAGACCCATTTTTACCAACTCTTGTGTCTATTAACAATAAATAGTAGATTTTAAATGTATTGAGAAGAAAGTACTCAGCAATATATTATAGATAGCCCAGAAGGCAATGCTATCATATGCATTGTAAATAAAATTATGCTTGGATACCCTCTCCTTGTGATTACAACTTTCAGTGCAGTCTCTCATTGGGAATATTTTTTTTTAACTATTGCCCCGCTAAAACTGCTCAGTTGAAGGAGCAAAACATATTTCTTTTATTTCCTTGGAATATATTGAGTTACCTGTTTATCTGGAGAAATTTGAAACAGATTATCTTGCCACAATGAATATGAAGTAGCAATTTAGTACATGGTCTATAACAAGAATTATTTATAACAACACTGAATAATGTATAAGTTTTGACTGTGAAAACAGTAAGATGTCTTTGGATAGCAAGGATGATGGAGCATTATTATAGAACATCTTAGAAGCTTGTGAAAGAAATGTCATTCTAACAGCATCATGAGTTAGTTACCTGAATAGAAGTAAGTTCTAAGTGGCTCCAGTGTTAGAGAGGCCCTTTTATGTGGGTGGTTTTACTCTTTCCCATCTTCACTCTGTTATTGAAATGCTAAAAGGAAATTGGTATTTCTTTTACACTTTACATTAATAAAGTGTGATTATTTTTTCCATCCACAAACTTAGATGAGTCTAAGGATTTTGATAACAACAAATGGGTCCATAAACTCCATCATTTCTAGTGTTGCTGCTTACGTTTTTTTTAACTTTATTTTCCCTTTAGTAGTTTCATGATTTGGGGAAATGCTTTTTCTCTTTTTAAACCTGGATTTACCACTGAGAAAAATATAGCTGTGGCTCATGCAATTCAGAATTGAAAGTTAATTAATATTTAATATCAATAATTAATAACATTTTAATAATGTAAAATTATTTTAATGTGTTTAATACTTTACCTTAATACTTAATAATACCTTTAATATGAAGAAGTCATTATGATATTTAATTAAAGGCTTTAAAACAGACAGCTGACTTCTAGAGAATACCCAGAACTAATGGAATTTGGATTGCCTTCCCAATCAGAGAGCAAACCTTTCTCTTACATATTCTGAGGATGGTACTGGTATTACTGGCTGCAATAGACAGTCTCTGTCTGTTGACTGTCTACAGAGTTCAAAACAAGAGTAAACTATTGCATTTCCAGGCTATTGTTTCTGTTCCTAACTAGAGGTATGCTGCTAGTTTTTCTTCGTTCTCCCTCCAAGTTCTTTTGAACAGAATTTGAAAGCACTCCTTACTTTTTTTTCTTATCAATGTCTCTTCCTTGCGTATTTTTCTGAAAAGAAAAAGACTGTACTGCCACAAAACTTCTGAGTTGTTACAGTCTATGAAAAAGAAAAATACCAAGCCAATTTCAACGGGAAAAAAAATTCAGTATGACCACGATGCAAGCCAGATCTGTGGGATGAAAAGTTGATGCCATTTTAGACATTTAATCCACCGTCTTAACAGTGATTTCTCTCACCTCTAGAATGTTGACGCGGGGCTTGATACAGTATCATTAAAAGTTAATTCAAAATCAATAAATGGTGATACTCTAAGCCAGGCCTTATATACACTTTGACTCAAAAGGCTTGGTTACCAAGCTAATCACCTCCGAGTGCAACTCCACGGCAGGCTTGCATTTCGCACCCAGGGAGCAGACATGAAAATCCCAAATGGAGGAGATATACAAACAGGTTTCAGGATGCACACTCTGCTACCCTGGGGCTGGGTATTGCATATTTGTGTACACAGTGTGTGAATATGTGCAGAACACGTGGGGATTACAGCTGAAATACAGCATCGCTAAACATGCGGCCATAGAAAAACTCTATGAGACAAACCAAAGGTGAGAAGCACCTTCTAGACTGTGCTTCGGTACGAAATGCCACCACGTTTTCTTTTCATTACAAAGTGAAAATGATTAGAATAAATAGAAGCATGCTTATTTTCCTCTCTGATTCCTCCTTACCATATACAGGCTACAGATAATAGCCTTTTTCTGTTGTCACTATTTAGCAACTTTGGGCCAGGTTTTAGCAACCCACCCCCTTCCATTATATGACGTTATAAATTGTAGCACAATTCAGCACATCCGTGTGTGACTTCCGCAAAGGTTTTCTAAAAATCATTAATATAAAACATTAATGTAGATGGCCTGTAGGCCTTTTTTTTGGTTAAGAGTTTAAATCTATTGACTTGTAACTGGCTTTTAAAGTGACATTTTTCCTTGCTGCCTTCAATTCAGTCCAAATTAAAAAAAAAAAATAAAATAAAAAGATGCCAGATGTCATGAGGCCAATAAGCAGGTGGGCTGAAGCTTCTGTACCAATTCAAACTGGCACCGCATCAAACCTGGTGGGTATAACCTTTAATTCACTGCTTCCCTGGCACCAGATCCAGTGCCATCTGCTCAGCCTTGCTAAGCTGTGCTTGTTTCTGTGCAGGGACGGTGCCAACAATGCAAACTGTCTCCTACATGTGCAGGGAATCATCAGTGCAACTAGTTTTGCGAGACCCATATGGTGGCATCTGCGAATGCACACTGTCAGCATCGCTGCCTGTACCACCCTTCGAGTTTTAAGAATGGGAAGAGATAATGCCAGTTTGTAATTCACGATGCAGAGCCAGGAGGAAACTTTTTCCTTCCTTCTGAATGCTTTCACTGGGGGTCTTTTGAAGTGACCACGGAAGAGGCTTGACTTTAGCTCAGGAGCTAAGAACTCTGGGAAGAAGCCTCCATGGACATCACACCCAGATTCACGGCCCTTGTGTACCCACTACAGAAGTCTTCATCATCAGAACCCAAAGTCCTCTACCATTCATGCACCAATACTCCAGCAGTCTATCTTTTAAGAATTCTTTCTTGTTTTCATTAAGACTTTGAATACTAAGGAAGGTGGGGAGCGTATCTTGTTTATCCAGGGAATAAATAAAGGTGGGGAAACAGACTTACATTAGCGCTGTCTGCATTAGCATGCCTTGAGTTGCTGAGCATCTTGACCGATAGGGCTTTATAAAGAAAGGCCCTTAACCTATTTATTTCATTTTATGTTGTTTGCTGAGCACTGATGAGCTGATTTGAAGGAAATGCACACATCCGTTCTGCTCTGTGGAATGGTGCAAAAGACAGAAGTTGCACATGTGCAGTGAATTACCTTAAAATCCAGGGCTCCCAAGTGAAACAGGGAAATTTCTAGAATCATGCCTACTGATAATTCCCCACTGATAATGCCCCAGGACAATTGCTCCGAGCCTGGCTCCCAGTGGACTTAAGCAGGAATTCCTGATTAGCACTGTGCTGCTAAATAAACAAGTAAATGTGGGTTTTCCATTTGCTTATTTACTAATTATTTCTCCTACTGACTGAAATGCCTATGTAAGAAGGAGTTCTTGTTTAGCTTACTGTTCTAAACCTGGCTTCTAGCAAGGTATATAGCACGTGCTGCTGCTGCTAAGTCACTTCAGTTGTGTCCGACTCTGTGCGACCCCATAGACGGCAGCCCACCAGGCTCCCTCGTCCATGGGATTCTCCAGGCAAGAACACTGGAGTGGCTTGCCATTTCCTTCTCCAATGCATGAAAGTGAAAAGTGAAAGTGAAGTCGCTCAGTTGTGTCCAACCCTCAGCGACCCCATGGACTGCAGCCTTCCAGGCTCCTCCGTCCATGGGATTTTCCAGGCAAGAGTACTGGAGTGGGGTGCCATTGCCTTCTCCAAAAGCAGTCATTAAATAAGTAGCTAATTTATAAATATATTTATAAACACTAAAAATTCTGCTTTTGGATAGTATGAGAGAAAAAATTCATATATGACAGAAATATAAGACTATATAATACAGAATATATAAGATATATAATATATAATACAGGATATATGATATATAATATATAGGAAAAGCTATGACCAACCTAACAGCATATTAAAAAGCAGAGACATGACTTTGCCAAAAAACGTCCATCTAGTCAAAGCTATGGTTCTTCCAGTAATCATGTACGGATGTGAGAGTTGGACTATAAGGAAAGCTTAGTGCAGAAGAATTGATGCTTTTAATCTGTGATGTTGGAGAAGACTCTTGAGAGTCCCTTGGACTGTAAGGAGATCCAACCAGTCCATCCTCAAGGAAATCAGTCCTGAATATTCATTGGAAGGATTGATGCTGAAGCTGAAACTCCAATACTTTGGCCACCTGATGCAAAGAATTGACTCATTGGAAAAGATCCTGATGCTAGGAAAGATTGAAGGCGAGAGGAGAAGGGAACGACGGAGGATAAGATAGTTGGATGGCATCACCGACTTGATGGACACGAGTTTGAATAAACTCTGGGAGTTGGTGATGGACAGGGAAGCCTGGCGTGCTGCAGTCCATAGGGTTGCAAAGAGTGGGACACAATTGACCGACTGAACTGAACTGATAAAAAGTGAAGTCACTCAGTCGTGTCCGACTCTTTACGACCCCATGGACTGTAGCTTGCCAGTCTCCTCTGTCCGTGGGGTTTTCCAGGCAAGAATACTGGAGTGGTTGCCATTTCCTTCTCCAGAACTGATATAAGATATGCCAAATATTCACTTACATAACTGAATTAATGACTGTTAGTAAGTAACCATATACATGTAGCGCTATTAACTGAGCATTGACTTTATAATAAGCACTGTGCTAAGCAGTTCACATTCTTTATCTTATTTTATAATTTTAGAAACCCTTTTAGTTACTAATTTGGTTCCCATTGTACAGATGAGAAAACTAGATCTGAAAAATTTAGCTAGTAAGCACCAGAATCAAGAATCAAATTTAGCTCTATTCAGCTCCACTCTAAGCACAATATTAAATGGTCTCTTCTCTATCAAAATATTTGGTAAATTCAGTAAATCAAATTTAAAAAGTATCAGAAAAATAGGTTTATGTTTCTACCTTATGTTAGGTATTACTTCAAGAATTTCATGTCTATTAAACTATTATTATTATTATTATGCTAATAATTTGGAATAGGTATGTGTGTAGATGTTTAGTTGTTTAAAAGACATTCATATCCTATAATATACAAAACATATGTGTCTCACTAAGAATCTGAAAATTCTCAAGTATAAAAAATATAAATCTCTGTTAATACCCGTCTCTGATGGTTACATTTCTGCATATATGGGAAGTCTTGATTGGTGTATTAGTGACCTCAATCCCATCGGCATAATAAAGATCTTGAAATACAAAGCAGGATCATTTAAGAAAAAGATCATGAAATTGCACTGCAATATTTATTATGCATATGTTTAAGAACATTAACTCAACTGATAAACAGTTAAAACTAGGAAGAGAATACATTTCCTAAACATAAAATTATAAAATTACTGAAAAAATTATTATTTATCTCTGATTTTAGGTGTCACTCTATACCATGAAATAGTTTAAGTAGCACAAGCAGAGCCTAAGAACATTTTCCCATCAAAAGAAATACATCCCACAAAATCAGACTTACTATATAAATTCATATCTATGTAGATAACTGCCTTTAACCTCCAAAGGATCTCTTTTGAAACTTTATGATGCTCTTCACTTTGATCAATTCAACTTATCATCTTCTTTCCCCTTCACTCCTGCCTTTCTCCAGGCCACACACACACACACACACACACACACACTTTTATTTTGTAAGCAACAACACCAATAGAAAAGGATGGAGTAAAGAAGGAAGGAAGGTAGGAGGAAGGATGAAGAATAAACAAACACATTTGACACCTCTCACAGGGAGCATTTCTAGCAGAAATTCAGCCAAGTTCATCTCAAATATGTATTTCTTCTCAGTAATTATTTTTACTAATGCTAGAGAGAGATTAGAACAAGACGTAAAGGGTCAGAGGAGATGGAGATTTTAAAAGGGAAATGGATTATAAGAAAGCAAAAATGCATATACTATGCAAACAGGAGGGTAATCACTGTATATGCAAGCTTAGGAATACACACTCAAATTAATGCTAGCAACCGTGAGTCCTTTAAGAATCTGCCTAATCCCAGGCTGCAGTAATTTTTCTAGTTCACTGAATTGCTTCAAGGATCAAATACGATAATGGATATGACACTGTGTTGTTCAATGTGGCATGAGACACAAATGTAAGGTGACTTTTCATGAGCGTTATTATCCTTCCATATTGCAGTCATGGCCCAAACACTTCTGTCAACAGAAAATGGGTGAGCAAGGCTCCTCATCAGGAAAGTCTCACTCCAATCGGCAGATGCCGGGAAAATGACCACTTTGCACATTTAGGTTCCCCTCATCTCACGCTGAAGCTGCCAGGTCAACTGACTGGAGCTTCATAAACCTAAATCAGCACATTTTGATTCTAAGTGACCACTGGCCTCATTTGCATTCAGGTAGGTCTTGCCTCTTGGAATCTGTTCAGAGTTTAAACCTCAGTGAAAAATCCTCTTGGCTGAGAGTCCTTGGAGGAAGTTAAATATCACCTCAGGGAAGCTTCCTGAGATGGCAGGATTGAAGACGTGATCGAATCCTTTCTCACTCCAGCCCTGCCTCCCAGGATAGACCATTCAGCTTCGCACTCAAGAGTGCGGAAGAAATCAACAAGAGCTTGCTTTCCCCTTTCCTCCAGGCATGGCTGCATTCTCTGTACCTTCCTTGATCCTCCAGGGACTACTCTTTTCCATTCTTTTGTCTCTTCATGAAACTAAGTGTGCTGCGACGTCAGTTCTACCCAGCGACAACACAGTATAAACGCACTTGCTTGTCCTTCAAAACATAGCAACGCAAACACGGTGGAAACCTTGTTTACAAAATCTGTGGTCTAAGCCCTTCATTTTAATCTCCACAAAAACCTCTTTGGATAGATGAGAAAACTAAGGCTTGAGGAAGTGAAGAGGTTTGTTTAGGATATGCAAATATAAGTGTAAGAGACAGACTCCAATTCAGAGTGTATATAACATCCATATCTGAGTTCCTGAACCCAGAGCTAGAGCTGTGCAGACAGGGGCACTGGTGGTGTGCTGGGGGGTGCCAAGAAGTCTTGGAGTTATCATGGCTCCCTTACTTAAAGACTGCTTTGTGCGAAAAAATATTTTATATTACACCAGTCAGGATCTCTTATGTAGCAGAAGGTTATGAGGACATTCATTTTAAATTTTAAAAATGTAAGAATTCAAGTAATTGCCAGTGTGTTGTGACTTGTCATGGAGGTAGCCCAGTGAGGGAAAGCAAACTGTGAATGCCGCACGGGGCTCTGTTGTTTTTCAGTTGCTACGTCGTGTCTCGTGTCCGGCTCTTTGCGACCCCATGAAGACAGCACACATGGTTTCCCCGTTTTTCACTATACCCGAGTTTGGGCAAAGTCAAGTCCATTGAGTCAGTTATGCCATCCAACCATATTATTCTCTGTTGTCCCCGTCTCCTCCCACCTTCAATCTTTCCCAGCATCAGGGTCTTTTCCAATGAGTTGGCTCTTCACGACAGGTGGCCAAAGTATTAGAGCTTCAGCTTCAGCATCAGTCCTTCCAATGAATATTCAGGGTTGATTTCCTTTAAGATTGACTGGCTTGATTCCCTTACAGTAAAGGACTCTCAAGAATCGTCTCCAGCACCACAGTTTGAAAGCATCAGTTCCTCAGTGCTCTGCCTTCTTTATGGTCCAACACTCACATCCATATGTGACAACTGGAAAAATCAAAGCTTTGACTATATGGACCTTGGTCAGCAAAGTAATCTCTCTGCTTTTTAATACGATGTCTAGGTTCGTCACAACTTTTCTTCCAAGGAGCAAGCGTCTTTTAAGCTTGTGGTTGCAATCACCATCTGCAGTGATGCTGGAGCCCAAGAAAATAAAATCTCTCACTGTTTCCATTGTTTCTCCCAACTGTTTGCCATGAAGTGATGGGACAAGATGCCATGATCTTAGTTTTTTGAGTGTTGAGTTTTAAGCCAGCTTTTTCCTTCTCCTCTTTCACTTTCATCAAGAGGTTCTATAGTTCCCCTTCTTTTTCTGCCATTAGTGTGGTATTATCAGCATATCTGAGGTTGTTATTTCTCCCAGAAATCTTGATTTCAATTTGGAATTCATCCAGCCCTGCATTTGCAGCATATAAGTCAAATAAGCAGGGTGACAATATACAGTATTGATATACTCCTTTCCCAATTTTACATACCTTTAATAACTTCCTCTAGAAACCAGTGGTTCCCAAATCTGCCCACATACTATGTATTATCAGTTCACTTCTGTTCAGTTCAGTTCAGTCATTCAGTCGTGTCTGACTCTTTGCGACCCCATGAATCGCAGCACGCCAGGCCTCCCTGTCCACCACCATCTCCCAGAACTCACTCAGATTCACATCCATCGAGTCCATGATGCTATCCAGCCATCTCATCCTTGGTCGTCCCCTTCTTTTCCTGCCCCCAATCCCTCCCAGCCTCAGAGTCTTTTCCAATGAGTCAGCTCTTCACATGAGGTGGACAAAATACTGGAGTTTCAGCTTTAGCATCATTCCTTCCAAAGAAATCCCAGGTTGATTTCCTTGCAGTCCAAGGGATTCTCAAGAGTCTTCTCCAACACCACAGTTCAAAAGGATCAATTCTTTGGTGCTCAGCCGTCTTCATGGTCCAACTCTCACATCCATACATGACCACAGGAGAAACCATAGCCTTGACTAGATGGACCTTAGTCAGCAAAGTAAGGTCTCTGCTTTTGAATATGCTATCAAGGTTGGTTATAACTTTTCTTCCAAGGAGTAAGCATCTTTTAATTTCGTGGCTGCAGTCACCATCTGCAATGATTTTGGAGCCCCCAAAAATAAAGTCTGACACTGTTTTCA
>SJYC01014069.1:0-12755 GCA_006408675.1 Madoqua kirkii
AGAATTGAAAGATTCAATGGAGTTAACACATCAGTTTTTCCTAAATTGTTCTATACATTCGATATGATCTCAATCAAAATAGCAATGGAAATTTTCTTTGATAGATTATTGACCAAGTAATTATAAAATTTCCATTATAAATCAAATAATCATAACAATCTTAAAAATGAACAAACTCAGAAGACATATAATTCCTGATTTTTCCGGTTACTTTTACCCTTATTATAATTAAATAATATGGTAATGACATAAGTATAGACAAATACATGGAATAGGCCCAAATACACATGGTCAACTAGATTTTGACAAAGGTGTAAGTTAAATTCAATGGGGAAGGAGGGCTGTTACTAAAATAACTGGATAGTCATATTGTTAGTTGCTCAGTTGTGTCCAACTCTTTGTGACCCTATGGACTGTAACCAGCCAGGCTCCTCTCTCCATGGAATTCCCCAGGCAGCAACACTGGAGGGGATTGTCATTTCCTTCTCTATGGGATTTTCCCAACCCAGGGATGGAAAACAGGTCTCCTGCATTGCAGGCGATTTCCTTAGTTGAGCCTCTAGTGAAGCCGTATTACACATACACAGAAATGAACCTCAGCCTCTTATATGGCATCATAAACAAATACTACCTTGAAATGGACCAGAGACCTAAAACTAAGAGTGAAAAATTTAAAACTTCTAGCAGAAAATGTGAGAATAATTGAATAATCTTGAATTCGCTAAAGATTTCTTAAGACACACAAAGTAATAACATAAAATAAAAGTATATAAATTATACATTAACAAAATTAAAATTTCAGCTGTGTCACCCAATGAGTAAAAAAAGTAGCAAACCATATATAGACAAGGATAAAATATTTTCAAATCATGTACATATTATATTGCATTTTTACTTACATTTTATATTTATCATGTTTACTCATATTCTAAATATAAGAATTCTTAAATCAATAAGAAAAATGAAAATGACCAATATAAAGTGGCAAGAAGAATTGGTATAAAGTTGAATATATATCAGTGGTTAATGAACAAATGAAAAGGTGCTCAGTATAATCAGTTATGGTGGAAATTCCTCAAGTGTAACCAAAATAAGTTTCTATTTCTCATTCACCAGAATGCCTAAAATAAAAAATACTGACAACACCCAGTGATAAGGAGGATGCGACAGACTTGTAATTCCCATACATTCCTGTAGGGGTGTCAAGAGTAAAGCAATATTAGAAATCAGTTTGATGGTTTCTTATTAAGTTAAATACACACCAATTGTAAGATACAGCAGTTACACTTCTACTCATTTACCCTGGGGAAGTGAAAAACATATTCTACATGAAGAATTACACATGAACGTCTACAGTCAACATTCATAATACATGAAGACTGAAAAACAATACAAATGTCTCTCAATTGGTGAAAAGATAACAAGATATGTTCTGTTCTGACAATGAATTATTACTCAGGAATTACAAGGATAAACATATGTATCATACGTTCTCACACATATATAAATATGGTTTAACCTGCTGTATTTTTTGTATTGTCTGGATATCAGCACAGCTCTCAAGTTTCCTAAATAGTTTATCCACATTCTAGAAAAAATGTTTAAAAAGATTCATCCCTGTGGTGGTCTCAATAGTGGGAACATAGACTTAGTATTGGAGAAGGCAATGGCACCCCACTCTAGCACTCTTGCCTGGAAAATCCCATGGACGGAGGAGCCTGGTAGGCTGCAGTCCATGGGATTGCGAAGAGTCAGACACGACTGAGCGACTTCACTTTCACTTTTCACTTTTCACTTTCATGCATTGGAGAAGGAAACGGAAAACCCACTCTAACGTTCTTGCCTAGAGAATCCCAAAGACGGGAGAGTCTGATGGGCTGCCGTCTATGGGGTCACACAGAGTCGGACACGACTGAAGCGACTTCGCAGCAGCAGCAGCAGCAGACTTGGTATAATAAAATAAATTCTACATTTTCTCTTCTTAATGATTAAGACAGTGGTTTGAACATGTTTTGTTTATTTTAACATGACATTAAAGTGAGGAAGAAAGTTATTAAAGCATAATTATAATTTATTAAATTTTCTATTTTTGTATACTGAGAAAGTTAATATAATAAATTACCTTTTATTTTATAATAGATTAAAGCTACATTCATATGTAACCTTTATTTTTAAAGAATCTAATTAGAGGAAAATATTTCCTTTTGTGAATAAACAAAGAAACTAGGCTTAATAGAAATTAAAATAAGAAGTCAAAGGAAAATGATTTACCAAAACTTGTTATTTATTTACAAAAGGTTTAAGCCTTTATAGAATATAAATTATATATATCAATAAAGGGCCTTTCGACTTCTCTCCAGGAACTTTGGAACAACTATAAATTTGAATAAATCTTTCAATGCTTTTTTTTTCTGATAAATTCTTTCTCTACAAATTAAATACTCATTGTAAGCTAGTAATATTTTATATACTTATTATGTTTCTTCATTTCAGGAGTAGGTGTATGCCTTCATTCATTCTAGCAGTCCCCATATGTGGAGTGTTACAGCTTTTGTTAACATGTAATTATGTGCCATTAAAATAATAACAGCTGTCACTCATTCAGTACCTCCTATACCTGATGCTGTGCTAAACAAACTGCGTACATTATCTCAATTAATCTTTACAACAGGCCTATAAAGGAGGGATAATAATTAATCCCCATTTTACAGATGAGAATTGAGTAGCTTAGAGAAATCAAGAAACATAATCAAAGTGGAACAGGGTTTGAATTAAACTCCTCACAACTTTGAAGCTTGTATTTTTAAATGCTAGAGTACACTGAAACTTACTTCTCTTGACTTGATATATGTTATTTGAAAATATCTAATATGCTAGAGAGTGTGAGACCAGATGTCCTACCTCACACAAAGAGAAATTTTCCAGTCTTTCCTGCAGCTCTTCCCATACCCATAGAGCTCTCTGGCTGAATGGCACTAAGCAATATAAATACTGAAATTACCTAGATGTAAACATTACCTGTCACTAGTCTTCAGCTACAAATCATTTCTAGTTGTATTTCACCTTAAACTTTGCTTATAAAGACTCCATTACCCAAAATGTCAGACTGATTATGCATTTAGTTCTTGTCTCTATAAAAATTGAACTGAAAGAACATACATGTATTTAAAATGGAATTAACCTATAAGGACAATGAGAGGAGACACAACAGAAAAGGATGCTTTGAAACAGGAATAGGGAAAACTAATGACTTTTTAAAAATTACAGAATTTTGAGATGGTTAAAATAATATTTGAATAAAAATCAAAGAAATCTCCTGCACATAGATCATAAAGATAAAATATATGAAAAATAGAAAAGGTAATAATAATTTTCCAGCATCTTTCTAATAATACATTTAGAAGGAAGATCAGAAAAAATAAAAATGAGAGAATTATCACATAGAAAATAGAAGACATAATTTTAAAAGTAAAAGACATAAATATTCAGATTAAAAATGTTCTTTAAGTGCCCAAATTGAACTTATGGACCCAAAAACAATCTTGAAATTTCAGAATGCAGGGACTAAAAGAAAAACTTCCAAGGAAAAGAAAGAACTCTCCTAGAGGAACATCAGATCCTCAACAGCAACATGGATCTTAGAAGACAATTGTTTTCATTCTATGGGGGAAAAAAAATGTTTTTGTTAACCTAAAATTCTATCTACAGTATTACTTCAGTATGAAGGTGAAATAAAGGTAAACACACAAAATGTACTCCATTAGGTAATCTGTTAGGATAATGTAACTTGCTAAAATAGGACAGAATGCTAACACGTGTGTGTGTATATATATATAATATATACCTATATGAAGGTGAAGGTAAGGTGAAGGTGAAGTTGCTCAGTTGTGTCCGACTCTTTGCGATCCCATGGACTGTAACCTCCTCCGTCCATGGGATTCTCCAGGCAAGAATAGTGGAGTGGATTGCCATTTCCTTCTCCAGGGGATCTTCCTGACCCAGGGATCGAACCCGGGTCTCCCGCATTAGGGGCAGACGCTTTAACCTCTGAGCCACCAGGGAAGCCCTATATACTTATATATGTATGTATAAAATAAAATATACAGCATATATATCCAAATATACAGCCTCCAAAATATACTTAAACTACTTACTCTTGTAGAAAATAATTAAGACACAGGCAAAAGAAGTCATCCAAGAAAGATGAAGCCGTGAGACCTAAGACCCAGGAGCTGTGGGGAGAGTACTGAAAACAAGCCCCAGAACAAAACAGAGCGGATCGGAACATGAAAAACAGGAAGTCTTCAGTCAGCCTGGTCGCTGCAGATTCTAACGACAAACGATGAAAGTTGGTTTGTGGTACCAGATCTCAGGGAATATTTGTTCTCCACTGAGAGAAATTTCAAAACATTCAGCTTTCCTCTTCACTGTGCAGGTGCAGAGAGAAAGGCAGTTTAGCTTAGTTCATCTCGGCTCTGAAAGTGTAACTCCATGTGCTGAGCTCTCCGGTGGCCCCCACACTCCAGGTGAGGCTGGCCTCTTTCTTCCGCCCCTCCCCAGTACAGCCGCTAAGAAGCTGTGAAACCTGGATTTCATTTGGCAGCACCTTCAGGAGATGGGGCTCCTTATCAAGTCGGGCTGCCACTTTAGTTCACCTTTTGATGTGGCCGCTGAAAGGTCTCTGCTGCGCTGTGCTCAGTGGCTCAGTCGTGTCCAGCTCTTTGTGACTCCATGGACTGTAGCCCACCAGGCGCCTCTGTCCATGGGGATTCTCCAGGCAAGAATGCTGGAGTGGGTTTCCATGGCCCCCTCCAGGAGTTCTCCCAACCCAGGGACTGAACCCATATCTCCCGCATGGCAGGTGAATTCTTTACCGTCTGAGCCCCCAGAGAAGTCCAAGAGTATTGGAGCGGGCAGCCTACCCCTTCTCCAGGGCATCTTCCCGACCCTAGAATCGAACTGCGGTCTCCTGAATTGCAGGCAGATTCTTTACACCTGAGCTGCCAAGGAAGTCTCGAAAGTTCTTTACCTTCTAACAAGATTGCGGATTCCCTTTCAGAAATGAGTGCGTCATTTTCAGTCACCAGGGTCTCCAATTTGCCATTCTTATGAATGTGATAGGTGCTGATCTTTTTTATTCCATCCTTTCACCACCATTTGCTTATTTAACTGCACGGACATGTATTAATAATTGAAGATTTATTACTGATTATTTATTTATTGCTTCATTTTATAAACCTAACTCAAATCTGAGCTTTTCATTCTCGCCAAAAGTCATTTCCGAAAGAGAAAATGTGAATATGATTAGATCAGTCCATAATTCACACAATTCGTATTTCCAAGTAAAGCAGATGAGACTCTTTTAACTGTAACTCATTATAGAAACAAAACTTGGTCTCATCTACAAGGAGATCCCCAGGGTGCTGAAAGCGTTCCGGGAGAATATGATCTGGGAGAGACACCACCACCTGCACTGAGCTGCCAAGCCCGAAAGGATCATAGTCGTGAAGGTGGTCTGTGCACTCACACGCTAAGGGCCCACCTCCAGGCTTCTGTAGCTCAGTCTGAGTTCTGCAAGTTTCATTCTGTAGCAAAGTTAAAGACATTTCTCAAGGCCAGAAAAAGCAAGCAAACAAACAGAAAAACTGCATCCTCAGCTGGAACTCATTAAACCTCTCCCCATAACTAAGATACTGACATCATTTTTTTTCCCCCTGGAAATTTGAAACTAGAAAAGAAAGACCGTGCAGAAGTTAAAGTTGAGTGCTGAGATCGTGGGTTTATGAAGGGTAAGGGTAGATACTCACGAATTCATTTTCCTCTCTGTCTACAGAAGACAGGAGCGTACTTCAGTGATAAGAGACTGTTCGCTCACTGAAAGGAGTGCCTGATGACTTACACAGTCTCTCTGTGGCCCAGCTGTATTTACATCATTTTCTGTGGTTAAAATAGTTAGCCCTCAAATCAGACTTAAAATCTTCATCTCACCAGCAGTGTGATCTCCCAGGCTATTTAGCTAACTTGCTCTGGTTTTCTCGTGCGTAAAATGAGGCTATTGTGAGTGTACTAGACTGTTTGTGTGTTTCCAGCTTTTTGCTGCCTTCCCAACGAGAGGATTACACATTCTTGCACACTGATGGGTGGCCAGTAGTGCACCCTTGCACTGACAGTCAGACTTGGTCTCCTGATTTGCTCTGACCAGTGGAATGTGAGCAAGATGAGCAAATGACACAGCTGAGCAGAAGGTCTAAGAAATAGTGTTTAATCATTGCTTTTAACCTCCCTGCCCTGGAAACATGAATCCTCAGATAAACAGGACACTTTGATCAAAGAACAGAGCAGAGTCTGTGCTGACCTCAGTTGACATATACTATAAGCAAGAAAAATAGAAAAAAAAATTGATGTGATAAATCACTAAAAATTAGTAACTGTTTGGTACCACAGAAAAGTCTAGCAAGGGTGAAGCATACAGAAATTGGTGGTAGGAACATACTATAAACAAACTCTAAACAATGTGGTGTTAACTTCAGGGCTAGCTAGTAAGGGGAAAGGAAATGGTTATTGGGTGGAAATGGCAATGGCTAGGAAAATCATGACTCTGGTATGCAGTGGTTGCTGCTGTTCAGTGCCTAAGTCGTGGCTGACTCTCTGCAACCCCATGGATCGCAGGACTTTAGGCTCCTCTGTCCTCAACTGCCTCCAGGAGCTTCCTCAAATTCATGTCCATTGAGTCAGTGATGTCATCCAGCCATCTCATCCTCTGTCGTCCCCTTCTCCTCCTGCCTCAATCTTTCCCAGCATCAGGGTCTTTTCCTATGAGTCAGGTCTTTCCAACAGGTGGCCAAAGTATTGGAGCTTCAGCTTCAGCATGTCTTCCTAGTGAATATTCAGGGTTGATTTCCTTTAGGGTTGACTGGTTTGATCTCCTTTCAGTCCAAAGGACTTCTCTAACATCACAATTTGAAGCATCAGTTCTTCAGCACTCAGCTTTCTTTATGGTCCATACATGACTGCTGGAAAAACTCTAGGTATGACTATATGGACCTTTGTCAGCAACGTGATGCCTCTGCTTTTTAATACACTGTCTAGGTTTGTTATAGCCTTTCTTCCAAGAAGAGAGTGTCTTCTAATTTCATGGCTGCAATCAACAACCACAGTGATTTTGAAGCCCAAGAAGAGAAAATCTGCCACTCTTTCCCCTTCTATTTGCCATGAATGATGGGACCAGAAAGAGTGTTAGTTATTTTCTTGGGCTACAAAATCACTGCAGATGGTGATTGAACCCATGAAATTAAAAGACACTGACTTCTTGGAAGAAAAGTTATGATCAACCTAGACAGCATATTAAAAAGCAGAGACATTACTTTGCCGACAAAGGTCCATTTAATCAAGGCTATGGTTTTTCCAGTAGTCATGTATGGATGTGAGAGTTGGACTATAAAGAAAGCTGAGCACCAAACAATTGATGCTTCTGAACTGTGGTGTTGGAGAAGACTCTTGAGAGTCCCTTGGACTGCAAGGAGATCCGACCAGTCCATCCTAAAGGAGATCAGTCCTGAATATTCACTGGAGGGACTGATGCTGAAGCTGAAACTCCAATATATTGGCCACCTGATATGAATAACTGACTCATTAGAAAAGACCCTGATGCTGGGAAATATTAAAGGTGGGAGGAGAAGGGGATGGCTGAGGATGAGATGGTTGGATGTTATCACCTGCTCAATGGACATGAGTTACTCTGGGAGTTGGTGATGGACAGGGAGGCTTGGCGTGCTGCGGTTCATGGGGGTCACAAAAAGTTGGACACAACTGAGCAACTGAACTGAACTGATGAGACTGGATGTCATGATCTTCATCTTTTGAATGTTGAGTTTCAAGCCAGCTTCTTCACTCTTCACACTCATCAAGAGGTTCTTTAATTCCTCTTCACTTTGCGCCATAAGAGTGATATCATCTGTACATCTGTTGTTGTTGTTGATATTTCTTCTGGCAGTCTTGATTTCAACTTGTGATTCATCAGGTTGATATTTCTCATGATGTACTCTTTTTTGGATCATAGAGAAAGCAAGGGAATTCTGGAAAAATATCTACTTCTGCTTCACTGACTACTTCACCTACTATCCACCTTGAACTGTGTGGATCACAACAAACTGAAAAATTCTTAAAGAGATGGGAGTACCAGGCGGCCTTACCTGTCTTCTGAGAAACCTGCATGCAGGTCAAGAAGCAAGAGTTAGAACTGGAAATGGAACAACTCATGGTCGAAAATGGGGAATGGAGTAGGTCAAGGCTGCATGTTGTCACCCTGGTTATTAAACTTCTATGGCCAACTTCTATGCCAAATAACCAGGGAGACAATTCACAGCCTTTTGCTACTCCTTCCCCAATTTTTGACCAGTCAGTTGTTGCGTTTCCTGTTCTAACTCTTGATTCTTGACCTGTATACATGCTTCTCAGAAGACAGGTCAGGCAGTCTGATACTCCCATCTCTAAGAATTTTCCGCAATTTGGTGTGATCCACACAGTCGAAGGCCTTATCGTAGTCAATGAAACTGAAGTAGATGTTTTCTTAAATTCTCTTGCTTTCTCTATGATCGAAGTGAAAAGTGAAAGTGTTAGTCACTCTGTCGTGACCAACTCTTTGTGACCCCATGAACTGTATCTCTCCAGACTTCTCCATCTGTGGAGAAGAATGGCAAGAATAGTGGGGTGGGTTGCCATTTCCTTCTCTAGGGGATCTTCCCCACTCAAGGATCGAGCCCAGGTCTCCTGCATTGTGGGCAGACTCTCTATCATCTGAGTCACCAAGGAAGTCCCTATGACCCAAGGAATGTTAGCAATTTGATCTCTGGTTCCTCTGCCTTTTCTAAACCCAACTTGTATATCTGAAAGTTATGGTTCACATACTGTTGAAGCCTAGATTGAAGGGTTTTGAGCATTGTCTCACTAGCATGTGAAATGAGTGCAATAGTAAGGTAGTCTGAACATTGGCATTGCCCTTCTTTGAGATAGGAATGAAAATTGACCTTTTCCAGTCCTGTGACCACTGTTAAACATTTAATATATTTAGCAAAAATATTGCCTCTATAATTTGAAAGACAGATAATATAACAAGAACTTTGCCTTTAGATAAAAACGTGAAACATTAGAATGTCAATAGTGTCAATCAGATATTTGGGGATGCTTTGGACAATATAAGAATAGAAATGCTTAAGCCCCAAAAGTATTGCAACTGCAAAGCCTCCAAAATATAATATCAGTTTCAAAGTGGAGTTGAATACAGAAAGCTCAGAAATTCCAGAATGTGTGGCCTTGCAAATGGAGATACTTAGATAAAAGATAACACTGTATAACATTCTCAATCCTTGGCAAGAAATAAAATATTGTTCTGGTTAATCAATCTTTGGTTGGAATTTCTGAAATTTCCAAGATGAATCTCAGTAAATTAAACAAAAACAAAACTCAGGATAAAAGTCTAACTAAAGCTGTGACTAATTACAAAACCTGACATACTCAGATTGTGTTTGATGAAGAGAAAAAATACTTCTGATTTAAGAAATGCACTATTGTGTGAAATGGTGTGAGAGAATACCAGAATGCAGAGAAGGCAGACATTATGGTGAAGGACAGAGGATGACTGTACTGTTATTTTCAAATAGTTTCTGCCCTCTCACGCGCCCTCACTTGTTGACATCTGATTACAGTGCCATCTATGGGAGGAGCTTATTCCGCCCCCTCCACTGACTGTTGAACTTGGCCATGTGCCTGCTCTGTCCCCTACTGTGGCCTCATGGGAGTTGTAGGAGCTCTTGCATGGTTTGGCTATTTCTCTTTATTTCTCTGCCTTGAATCTAAAACAGAGTTGGGCCCCTAAATAAAAAGACATATCCAACATGTAATGGAGCCAAAAGTAAATCTTTGGTGTCATAAGCTACTTAGATTCGGAGTTATTTGTTACCAGAGCAGAACCTGGCAAAAACTGGCTATTATGGAAATACTTTAATTAGGGGAACGTTTAGAATAGCTCGTGGCACACAGCATGTACTCAGTGAATATGTGCTACAATACTTCCTAAGAACCCCTGTAATGTTCCAATAAATTTCTCTTTTTGCTTTAGCTACTTTTGTTCTCTAAAAATCAACGTTCCTTATATATGATCAAAATATTCTATTAAAAAATATAGTTAATTAGCTGGTAAAATTTTACAAGTTATTCTGTGATCCAGAAAATCATAAACAACTGACTCAATGTAATTACAAGCATATCATCATACTAGACAACACAATGTGTGAGCATTCAAATCAGAGCTATTGTTTCTATTGGATAATTTCCAATAAGCAGATAGTTGCCTGAAATGCAATTTCCTAGTTTCATAAGTGATAAAATAATATCCTCAAAAATTGTAGAACCATATCTTTGATTTTTAATTCTTTTTAATTTTAAAAGAGAGTAAAACATAAATGAATAAAATTGCAATATGTGGGTAAATTGACCCCCAAAAAAAGGCTCAGTTTGAAGTCATAGAAACTCTATTAAGTAAACTACCCACTTGACCATCTTTTAAAATACTAAAAGACGATTCTGTTAAAGTGCTACACTCAATATATCGCAAATTTGAAAAACCCAGCAGTGGCCAGAGGACTGGAAAAGATCAGTTTTCACACCAATTCTAAAGAAGGGCACTGCTAAAGAATGTTCAAACTTCCAGACAATTGCACTCACTTCCTGTGGTAGTAATGTATGCTCAAAACTCTTCAAGCTAGGTTTCAGCAGTACTTGAATTGAGAACTTCCAGATGTACAAGAATTTGGGGGGTTTTGAAAAAGCAGAGGAACCAGAGATCAAGTTGCCAACATTTGTTGGATCATAGAGAAAGCAACAGAATTCCAGAAAACATCAACTGTTTTATTGACTATGTGAAAGCTTTTGACTGTGTGAAAGTGTTAGCTACTCAGTCGTGTACAACTCTTTGAGACTCTATGGACTGTAGCCCCCCCACACTCCTCTCTCCATGGGATTTTCCAGGCAAGAATACTTTGACTGTGTGGATCACAATGAACGGTGGAGGATTCTTAAAGAAATGGGAATACCGGACCATCTTAACTGTCTCCTGAGAAAGCTGTATGCAAGTCAAGAAGCAACAATTAGGACCATACATGGAACAACTGACTGGTTCAAAATAGGGAAAGAAGTACAACAAGACGATATACTGTAACCTTATTTATTTAACTCATATGCAGCATACATCATGCAAAATGCTGAGCATGTTGAGTTACAAGCTGGAATCAAGATTGCCAGAAGAAATATCAACAACCTCACATTATGCAGATAATATTCTAATGGCAGTCCATCTACTCAAGGCTGTGGTTTTTCCAGTGGTCATGTATGGATGTTAGAGTTGGACTATAAAGAAAGCTGAGCACTGAAGAATTAATGCCTTTGAACTTAGGTGTTGGAGAAGACTCTTGAGAGTCCCTTGGACTGCGAGGTGATCCAACCAGTCCATTCTAAAGGAGATCAGGCCTGGGTGTTCTTTGGAAGGACTGATGCTAAAGCTGAAACCCCAATACTTTGGCCACCTTATGTGAAGAGTTGACTCATTGGAAAAGACTCTGATGCTGGGAGGGATTGGGGCTAGGAGGAGAAGAGGGTGACAGAGGATAAGATGGCTGGATGGCATCACTGACCCGATGGACATGAGTTTGAGTGAACTCTTGGAGTTGGTGATGGACAGGGAGGCCTGGTGCACTGTGATTCATGGGGTCACAAAGAGTCAGACACGACTGAGCGACTAAACTGAACTGAACTGAATGGCAGAACATAAAGGAGAACTAAAGAGCTTCTTGATTAGGATGAAGGAGGAGAGTGAAAAAGCTGGCTTTAAAGTCAACTTTAAGAAAAATGAAGATCGTGGCATCTGGTCCCATCACTTCATGGCAGATAGAAGGGAAAAAAGTGGAAGCAGTGAGACATTTTCTCCTCTTGGGAACTTAAATCACTCTGGGTGGTGATTGCAACCATGGAACAGAAGACACTTGCTTCCTTGGAAGAAAAGCTATGACAAAGCTAGACAGCATATTAAAAAGCAGAGACAGTACTTTGCCAACAAAGGTCCATTCAGTCAAAGCTATTGTATGGTCATGTACTCATGTGAGACTTGGACCATAGAAAAGGCTGAGAACTGAAGAATTGACGCTTTTGATTTGTGGTACTGGAGAAGACTCTTGAGAGTCCCTTGGACAGAGAGGAGATCAAACCAATCAGTCATAAAGCAAATGAACCCTTAATACTCACTGGAAGGACTGGCACTGAAGCTCTAAAATTTCAACCACCTGAGCCAACTCATTGGAAAACATCCTGATGCTGGAAATGATTGACAGTAAAAGGAGGATATGGTGGCACAGGATGAGATGCTTGGATGACATCACCAACTTGGGCATGAACTTGGGCAAACTCAGGGAGATAGTGAGGGACAGGGAGGTTTGGCAAGCTGCAATCCGTGGGGTCTCAAAGAGTCAGAGATACTTAGAGACTAAACATCAGCAACAATAGCAATTGATGATCATTATAAATAAATATGATTCCATTATATTTATAAAGATCATCAAAAGTTTCTAATAAAAACAACACTATGTAAATAAAATGTTAAAATCTCCCAATTTAAATTTGAGATGTACATAAGTTGGATTCTTCTTACACATTGTAATTTCTCAAGTCACATATAAATCAAAACTATATTATGTTGACTAAAATTT
>SJYC01014071.1:0-15798 GCA_006408675.1 Madoqua kirkii
AATAATATATATATTATGCATATTATATCTATATATATAAAAGCTTTTCTACTATGCTTGAGAAAGAACATCCAAAAAAAAAAAAAGAAGGAAAAACTGGAAAACATAAGCTAAATAAAACTGGAACCCTGAATGTGAAATAGAAAAAGTGAAACAAGCTAGATAAAAGTAAAAGATCCTCATATAGTCCAGATTTTTTAAAACATGGCTTCTCATTAGAAAGGAGAAGGCAATGGCACAGAAAGAACATCCAAAAAAAAAAAAAGAAGGAAAAACTGGAAAACATAAGCTAAATAAAACTGGAACCCTGAATGTGAAATAGAAAAAGTGAAACAAGCTAGATAAAAGTAAAAGATCCTCATATAGTCCAGATTTTTTAAAACATGGCTTCTCATTAGAAAGGAGAAGGCAATGGCACCCCACTCCAGTACTCTTGCCTGGAAAATCCCATGAATGGAGGAGTCTGGTGGGCTGCAGTCCATGGGGTCACAAAGAGTCAGACACGACTGAGCGACTTCACTCTCACTCTTCACTCTCATGGCACCGGAGAAGGAAATGGCAACCCACTCCAGTATTCTTGCCTGGAGAATCCCAGGAATGGGGAAGCCTGGTGGGCTGCCGTCTGTGGGGTTGCACAGAGTCAGACACAATTGAAGCGACTTAGCAGCAGCAGCAGCTCACTAGAAACATAACTAGAGCTCTGGCACACACACACACACACACACACACACACACACACACACAACACAAAACTCAATCACCTGGACATTTACATTTTTCAAAAAATTCCAAGATAATTCTGATATGCATATGGATTTGCATCCATAAAAAGTGATTACAGGTTTGTCTATTATATGATAGTGTTGGTGACATGGAATTCTATAATTTTTCTGTTGTTCAATCATGATATAATGGTATTAAGTGAGCACTAGTTACATAACCACAATCGTAAAAAAAGAGGCTTATCAGTTTTCACAATCAGTGGCCACCAAGTATGGTTTGGGAATCCTCCCAGGTACTGCCATCACACGGTATCACAATGTGTCACATGGGATTTATGAGAGGAAGTGCTGTATCGATACTGCTTCCCACCTGTCTCCACTGCCTGACGCAGCAGCTGGTACATAGGAGCCGTTCCAATAAGCACAAGGTAGTCCAGCGGTTGGGAGAAGGCAATGGCACCCACTCCAGTGCCCTTGCCTGGACAATCCCATGGACGGAGGAGCCTAGTAGGCTGCAGTCCATGGGGTCGCTAAGAGTCAGGCATGACTGAGCGACCTCACCTTCACTTTTATGCACTGGAGAAGGAAATGGCAACCCACTCCAGTATTCTTGCCTGGAGAATCCCAGGGATGGGGGAGCCTGGTGGGCTGCCGTCTATGGGTTGCACAGAGTTGGACACGACTGAAGCGACTTAGCAGCAGTAGCAGCAGCAGTACAGCGGTTAGTGGCTAAGATGCCAAGGCAAACTGCCTGATTAAAGTCCTAGTTCTATGTAACTCTGCACAAACTACTGAACATCTTGGTATCAAGATTCTGCATAGCTGTGTTTATGGAATTATTGAGAGAATTAAATGAGCTAATCTTTATGAAGTGTACAAAATTAGTGTCTGACATGTAAGAAGTGCTGAACAAACATTAGCTATTATTTCCAGCTGAAAATTACTTGTATAGTGTTTTGCTGTCCCTATTAAGCAAAAAATTTATCACAAACAACTTTAATGCAGAGCATTGAAATCGTGTGGCCTGGCAAGACGGTGTGCTCTCAGTTAAGTTCAGTCACTCAGTCGTGTCTGACTCTGGGACCCCATGAACCATAGCACGCCAGGCCTCCCTGTCCATCACCAACTCCCGGAGTTTACTCAAACTCATGTCCATTGAGTTGGTGATGCCATCCAGCCATCTCATCCTCTGTTGTCCCCACTCTCTTCCTGCCTCCAATCCCTCCCAGCATCAGGATCTTTTCAAATGAGTCAGCTCTTCACATCAGGTGGCCCAAGTATTGGAGTTTCAGCTTCAACATCAGTTCTTCCAATGAACACCCAGGACTGATCTTTACAATGGACTGGTTGGATCTCCTTGCAGTCCAAGGGACTCTCAAAAGTCTTCTCCAACACCACAGTTCAAAAGCATCAATTCTTCAGCACTCGGCTTTCTTTTTAGTCCAACTCTTGACATCCACACATGACTACTGGTAGCTAGAAGTTATTGCAGACAACATCAGCCACCTAGTAAGGCGCAAAGAGTAGGGGAATCCGGTTTGCAGTCTCCTTAGTGCTTTACCTGCTTAGACCCTTCTATATTTTGCAAGGAAAGGCCTGATTGGTCAGAGTCTATGTGTGACTAAACCACATTTACTCTGTAGGGCTCTCAATCATTTCATAAAACTAAATGAGACATGCTCTGAATTTTCAGCATCCACCCTCTGAAACTGTCTTCCTCCAACTGAATAGACAGAATGAAAGAAGATCTCACTCAGACTTTGAATAGAAACCATGCATTCCAAGTGGCTGAGAGCCAGAATTCCTTTTCTGAGAATAAGGTACATGCATAACAATTGAAGTTCTCTGATTCATGTTCTGCACCTTTTCAATACAAAATGACTTGGGAAATCATATGACAAGAGTCTAGCATTCCCATGATTTTGACTGAAATGCTGTCATAAAGTAGAAAAATAACAATTATATTTTGAATACACAACAATGTCCACCAGGGGCGCCAGACTCAGACTTGCAGATGACCTGAGGTTGGGTGTTATTTTATATGTAAAGAATGCAAAAGTGATGATAAGCAATTATCATCCAATTTAAATAAATAAATAGAACACAAAAGTAAGTAAAACAACCCTGCTCCTAGAGGGTGAGCAGTCTCATAAGGTGGGTGGTTATATGCAACACACTACAGAGAGTGTTTTTATAGAGACACTTGCATAGGCAGAGAGCCAAGAGGGAATGGTCAGCTCTCTTGATGAAGTCAGAAGAAGCTTTAAAGGAAGAAACAGGAGTTGTTTAGATCTAAAAAAAAAAGAGGTCAAGTGTTAAGAGAAATCGTGGGCAAATCACAGAAAGATTAAACAGCAAGATGGGTTTGGGGAAATAGAAGCAATTTATTTTTCTTTGGGAAAGGGGGCCATGAAGGATCTGGCTATTGGTGACCCTGGAAAAGTAAACAGTGGTTACAGGGGTCAAGGAAGGCTGCATCTGTTTGGACTTTATCCTATCAGGGATGGGGAAGCCAGAAGGGAGTTTGAAGTATCTCTGCTAAATTATAGTCTTTTAGACGGGATGTGGTCTGAGAAAGAATATACACTCTCTTCCTAGCCTGAATTTTTTTTTCCAGATGACTTGAACACTGAAAGTATAAGGAAGAAATTTCCTTAGAGGAAAGATAAAGATATTAATTCATGTTGCCTTAACCATGAGCAATAACTTAAAGACAGAGTACTCTAAACACAATTCTAGTTTAATTGCCCCCTAAAAATGAAACAAAACTAACTAGCAAAACAGAGACAATTTCAAACCATTAAAATTAGAAATTAGCTCATGTTTAAGCTCAATTTTATAGTCCTTTTATGTGGGTTTCAGAAAATCTAGTTGATTCAATAAAATAAAATATCCCAGACACCTGGTATAATTAAAGCAAGTGAACCAAGTGGTAAAAATATCTTTGATGGAGGCTACATTTGATGTTCAGCCAGAAAGACTATAGATTCTGTGATTCTAAAGTCTGAAAGAAATATATCAGTTAGATTGTGGATAGAGCAGAAATACAATGATTGCTTCTTGTGGGCCAGAAAGTCACCACCTATAAAGGGCTAAGAATACAAGCAGGTTTTTCAGTGGCTCCTTAGGTAGTTCAAACCCATGTCAGTCAGTCAGCGAAGTCACTCAGTTGTGTCTGACTCTTTATGTCCCCATAGACTGCAGCACACCAGGCCTCCCTGTCCATCACCAACACCCAAAGTCCACTCAAACCCATGTCCATTGAGTCGGTGATGCCATCCAACCATCTCATCCTCTGTCATTCCCCTCTCCTCCCACCTTCAATCTTTCCCAGCATCAGGGTCTTTTTAAATGAGTCAGCTCTTCACATCAAGTGGCCAAATTATTGGAGTTTCAACTTCAGCATTAGTCCTTCAAATGTATATTCAGGACTGATTTCCTTTAGGATGGACTGGTTGGATCCAAGGGACTCTCAAGAGTCTTCTCCAACACCACAGTTCAAAGGCATCAGTTCTTTGGTGCTCAGCTTTCTTTATAGTCCAACTCTCACATTCATACATGACTTGTTGGCAAAGTAATGTCTCTGCTTTTTAATATTTTGTCTAGGTTGGTCATAACTTTTCTTCAAACCTATGTATTCTCCTATATTTATCCAGAGGAAAACTAGTTCCTAAACATCTGTTGAAAATAATTGAGTCCAGTATTAAATTTAACAGGAAAACTATGGAAGCCCTCAAGCTCTTCCCCATTGCCTTCTCATTCATTAGCGTAAATTGATCTCTCATATAAACTGTCTTTTACTTGTTGGTCAGGTTGCCTACAGTTTTCCATGCTAGTTCCTTGTCAATGATTCTTGATGGCAAACTCTTCATTCTCTGTCACTTGAAATGTCAACTTTTATTTATAAACCACAAGGGTGTTAAGTAATGGACACAGCAGACAAGAATGTTTTGGAAAAAAAATTCTAAGAGACTATAAGTTTCATTAAGTTAAATTATTGTTTCTCCCCAAAGCAGGAGGATGGGTGACAAGAACTACAGGGCAGCAGGTACCGTAAGGTGTTTATAGCTTACAACTTCCACATGCTGTGATTTTACCGCAAAGCGCAGTTTCCATAGCAACCACCGTATCATCTGATCCTACAGCTATTTTTAAGTCGCAGATAAATATTTTAAGGAAATGTGTCAGGATGGCAAGGTAAATTTATTCCCTCAATCCACTCTGTTTCCAGTGATACCAGCAAGAGTCCTTTTTTGACAGAAAATGTGCTAAAGTAAGTACATCTATGTGTATGTTATGTATCGATTTTCAGGTTATTAATATTAAAGTCCAACCCATTTCAAGTAAGCACTTTTATTTTTTCATATTCGTATAGTAACTTAATTGACATATAATTACTATATAACAAACAATATATATTTAAAGTATTAAATTTGGTAAATTTGACATATGAATACACTGTGAAACCAGCACATCAAGGCAGTGGACACTTTGTAATTTCTTGTTCTCGTCCCTTCTCCAGTCACCCCCCTCCATTGCCAGGCTACTGCTGGTCTGCTTTCTGTTATTAATTAGTTTACATTTTCTAGAAACTTCAGTAAATGAAATCATACAATACGTTCTATTTGTTTTTCAGCTTCTGTTGCTCAGCATAGTTATTTTGAAACTCGTCCATGTTTTAGCGTGTATCAATTGTTCCTTCTCTTTTGTTGCTGAGTAGTGCTCCATTGTATTATATAGTTTCTTTATTCATTCACTCGTTGATGACATTTGTGCTGCCTCCAGTTTGGAACTATTACAGACAACAAAGTGACTGTGAACTTCATGTCCAGGCTTTATGTGAACATATGTTTTCATTTGACTTGGGTCATTACACAGGAATAAATGACTGGATGTATGCTAATTTTTGAGAAATGTCTATTTTTCTTCTAAAGATTCTGTTCTGTTTTACCTTCCCACTAGCAACGTATGAGAATCCCAGTTACTATCCTTGCCAGCACTTGGTGTGTTCACACTCTTTCATTTTAGTGATTCTAATAGGTAATGTACTGGCATATCATTTTTGTCTTGGTTTGCACTTCCCTAGGTGGCTCAGATGGTAAAGAGTCTGCCTGCAGTGCAGGAGACCCGGGTTCCATCCCTGGGTCAGGAAGATCCCCTGGAGAAGGAAATGGCAACCCACTCCAGTATCCTTGCCTGGAAAATCCCACAGACAGAGGAGCCTGGCAGGCTACAGTTCACAGGGTTGCAAAGAATTGGACAGGACTGAGTGACTTCACTTTCTTTCTTTCTTTTTTCTAGTGACTAATAATGTTGAACACTATTTTATGTGTTTATTTGCCATAAACATATCATTTTGGTAAATTATATGTTCAAATACATTGCCCATTTTTTAAAAAACTGGTTTATTTTCTTACTATTGAATTGTAGAGGTCTTTACATATTTTAGATATCAGTCTTTTGTCAAATATGCGGTTTATAAACATTTTATACCAATCTGTTAGCTGTCTTTTAATTGTTTTAATAGTTTCCTTCAAAAAACAGACACTATAAAATTATACTTTTCAAATTTTCAAGGGAAGCTGAATCTTTCCAGATTATATGAAAACTGAATCTATTCAGACCGCAGAGAATGTCTGTAGTTATCACAAAAATCCAAGCTTTTAAGCTGTTATACTCAGCCATTAATGTCATCATAAAGTGGTAAAATTCTATAGATTTATCTACTTATGGTAAATAAGTGAAAAAATAATAAAAGCAAAACAAGTCATATCACAAATACTTGGGAATATGACACAATTTGTATACCTATTCTACCCTTAATGAACATTTTTTATAGGTTTTTTTTTTAGCTATTTGTTAAAATGATGAATATTTTTGTTTGTGGTTCCTGGTGCACACTGTCACACATTCTTTCTTTTATGGCACATATTGAGGAGTCCAACTCCTGAGGCATGTGGTGTATGTGACTTCAATATACTAGATTATGCCTGAAGTCTGCATCACAGTCTATACTCCAGCCCCATTCCCAGGTGCTGCTGATGGTAAAGGAGCCACCTGCCAATGCAGGAGATGCAAGAGACCTGGGCTCAGTCCCAGGTTGGGAAGATCCGCTGGAGAAGAGCATGGCAACCCACTCCAATATTCTTGCCTGGAGAATCCCATCGACAGAGGAACTTGGTGGGCTACAGTTCATAGGGTCACAAAGAGTCGGATACAACTGAAGTGACTTTCACAGCAATAGTGAAAGATGATCACATTTGGTTCACATCTATATCTACTTTTAATGTTTTCTCACTTTCATACATTTTTAAAGAAGTTGGATAATATGATAAAAATTATCCTTAGTTTTTATTTCACGCATTTCCTTTTTACATCTCTTCTGTTACTACCTTTTGGGAGCTCTACATTTGAAGATGAAGACAAAATGGTCCCTACACATCCTAGAGGGATCACAGACTAAAGAATACAGAATTAGTGTAAAATATAAGATAAGACTAATTTTATGCTAAAATAGAAAGTCAAAATGGAATCAATGCATTTGTAGTATACTTTATAACAATAAATGAGGTGATTATCAAGGATATTCAGTTGGCTAGTTGGTTGATAACAACTCTTTAGTTAAGCCCAAGATTTACAGTTTATGATCAGGTAAAACAGGTTGTGTGTGTTTGCTCACACACAAGTATAGGGAAAGAGAAATCTTTTAAGGACAGATAGGAAAGTCAATGTCCAATTCATCATTTGTTTCCTTCCAAAGATCAGCTCTAGAACTTTTGATGAGATAAGGAAACTTTTAGTAAAAGTCCAGTTAATAAAAAATGGTAAGCTTTGTGGGCCATAAGATTTCTTTCTCAACTACTTGACTCTGCCTTTGTAGTGCAAAAGCAGCCACAGGCAATATGTAAAAAAATGAGTGTGACTCTGTTTCAATCAAACTTTATTTACAAGGACAGGCTGTAGATCTGATTTTGTCCTAAAGCTATACCTTGTACACCAGTGAACTACGGTATGAAACTTTTGCAAGGTCAAATAATCTATAGAAAATCTATTAGTGTAAGTTAGCATCAATTATTTTATGGTGGCATAGGTGGTGGTGGTGGTTTAGTTGCTCAGTCATGTCTGTCTCTTGGTGATCCCATGGACTGCAGCACGACATGATTCCTGGTCCTTCACTACCTCTTGGAGTTTGCTCAGACTCATGTCCATTGAGTCAGTGAGCCCATCCAACCGTCTCATCCTCTGTTGCCCTCTTCTTCTCCTGCCCTCAGGCTTTCCCAGCATTAGGATCTTTTCCAACAGACCTTGATGAGTTGGCTCTTTGCATTAGGTCTCCAAAGAATTGGAGCATCAATTCAGAAACAGTCCTTACAAGAAATATTCAGGCTTTATTTCTTTTAGGATTGACTGCTTTGATCTCCCTGTTGTCCAAAAGACTCTCAATGAGAGTCTTCTCCAGCACCACAGTTCAAAAACATCAATTTTTTGGTGCTCATCCTTCTTTATGGTCCAACTGTCACATCCATATATGAAAAAGCCATAGCTTTGACTACACGGACCTTTGTCGGCAAAGTGATGTTTCTGCTTTTTAATATGCTGTCTGGATTTCCCATAGCTTTTCTTCAAAGGAGAAAGTGTCTTTTAATTTCATGGCTGTGGTCACCATCTGCAGTGATTTTGGAGCCCAAGATAATAAAGTCTGTCACTGTTTCCATTGTTTCCCCATCTACATGGCATGAAATGATAGGACTGGATGCCATGATCTTAGTTTTTTGAAGGCTGAGTTTTAAGCTAGCTTTTTCTCTCTCCTCTTTCACCTTTATCAACAGGCTCTTTAGTTCCTCTTCACTTTCTGCCATCAGGGTTGTGTTATCTGCATACCTGAGGTTATTGATATTTCTCCTGGCAATCTTGATTACAGCTTGAGCTTCATCCAGCCTGGAATTTCACTTGGTGTACTCTGCATAGAAGTTAAATAAGTAGGGTGACAATATACAGCCCTGACATAGTTCTTTCTCAATTTTTCTTTCTTTCTTTCTTTTTTTTTTTTTTTTGCCTTTCCCAACTTTGAAACAGTCTGTTGTTTGATGGCTGCTTCTAAGTGTTGCTTCTTGACCTGCATATTGTTTCTCAGGAGGCAGGGAAGGTGGTCTGGTATTTTCATTTTTTAAAGAATTTTCCAGTTTGTTATGATCCAGATAGTCAAAGGCTTTAGTGTAGTCAATGAAGCAGAAGTAGATATTTTTCTGGAATTCTCTTGCTTTTTCTCTGATCCAAAGAATGTTGGCAATTTGATCTCTGGTTCCTCTGCCTTTTCTAAACCCAGCTTGTATATCTGGAAGTTCTCAGTTCATGTATTATTGAATCCTAGCCAGAAGGATTTTGAGCATTACTTTGTTAGTATGTGAAATGAATGCAATTGTGCAGTAGTTTGAACATTTCATTGGCATTGCTCTTCTTTGGTATTGGGACGAAATTTACTTTCTCCAGTCCTGTGGCCACTGCTGAGTTTTCCAAATTTGCTGGCATATTGAGTACAGCACTTTAACAACATCATATTTTAGGATTTGAAATAGCTCAGCTAGAATTCCATCACCTCCACTAGCTTTGTTCATAGTAATGCTTTCTAAGGCCTATTTGACTTCTCACTTCAGAATTTTCTCTTAGCTTCAAAAAACTAAGATCATGGTATCCAGTCCTATCAAAGACTAATTTTAGATACCACATACAGTATGATACTGAATATGCAGTCTGAGAAAAAGAGGCATAAATGATGTTATTTCCTTAGGATAAGCATGTTGTTTAAAGACAAGGACTCAAAGAAGACTGCCTTGGTTTGAATACTTACTAGCTGTGTGCTGGTCATAGTCCCAGTGAATAACTAGGAAAATAAAAAAAGATTTCATAATATTTAAGAGCTTGTTGCTGTTCAGTGGCCCATTGTGTCTGAATCTTTGCGACCCCATGGACTGTAGCACAACAGGCCTTTCTATCCCTTGTTATCTACTGAAGTTTGTCCAAGTTCATGTCCATTGCATCAGTGATCCCAGCCATCTCATCCTCTGACACCCTCTTCTCCTTCGGCCCTCAATCTTTGCCAGCCTCAGAGACTTTTCCAACAAGTCAGCTGTTCACATCAATGACCAAAATACTGGAGTTTCAGCTTCAGCATCAGTCATTCCGAGCATTTAAGGTTGATTTCCCTTAAAATTGACTACTTTGATCTCCTTGCTGTCCAAGGGACTCTCAGGAGTTTTCTGAAGCCCCATGGTTCAAAGGCATTACTTCTTCAATGTCCTGCCTTCTTTACAGTCCAACTCTCACAAGTGTCTGTGACCATTGGGAAGAGCACAGCCTCGACTCTACGGATCTTTGTTGGCAGAGCAATGTCTCTGCTTTTTAACACACTGTCTAGGTTTGTCATTTAAGAGCTACAACTAATTAAAAACATATTATCTGTTTGGCAAGAAATTAGTCATAACACCTCTATCAGGGTAAATATAATTATCACCCTCTTTTATATACTAAAGAAAACAAAGACACAGAGAAGTAAAGAAGCTTCCACAAAAGCACACAGCTAGTAAGTATTCAAACCAAGGCAGTCTTCTTTGAGTCCTTGTCTTTAAACAACATGCTTATTCTAAGGAAACAACATCATTTATGCCTCTCTTTCTCAGACTGCATAGCATATTCAGTATCATAAGGTGTGTGGTATCTAAAATTAGTCTTTGAGTTATTGACCTTTTCAATGACCAAAAGTAAGAGATTTGATGCTACAAAGCAATATAAAAGGTAACTTCTTGCTATGTTTGCACAGAACAGAAGATGTGTTAGTTGCTCTGTCCTGTCCTACTCGTTGCAACCCCATGGACTGTAGCACTCCAGGATCTTCTGTCCATAAGATTTTCCAGGCAAGAGTACTGGAGTGGGTTGCCGTTTCCTTCTTCAGGGGATCTTCCCAACGCAGGGATCAAACCTGGGTGTCCTGCATGGCAGGCAGATTCTTTACCATCTGAGCCACCAGGGAAGTCCCCTATGCTTGCCTAGTTGTAACTAAATATGATATGTTACCAAAGAAAAGACGTTTTCCTTTTGTCTAGAACAACTTTGATGTGGACTGAATATTCTTGTGCTCTCCAAATTTACATGTAGAAACCCCAGCCCCCAGCGTCATGGTATTAGGACGCAAATCTTTGAGAGGTGATTAAGTGATGAGGATGGAGCCCTCATGAAGAGGATTAGTGCCGTTATAAAAGAGAGCTTTCTTACCCCTTCTGCCATGTGATGACACAGGAGAAGATAGCTATCTATGAACCAGGAAGTGAGTTCTTATCAGGCGCTGAACTTGTTAGCATTATGTACTTGAACTTCCTAGCCTCCAGAATGGGAAGAAACAAATTTTTGTTGTTTAAGCCACCCAATCTGCGGTAATTGGTTATAGCAGCCTGAACAAACTAAGACAAACTTAACCTGTAGATTTTTCCAAACTCTTTCAAACTTTCTTCTCACTCTCCTGAAAGCTGATCAGTTTCTTCTCGGTGCCTCCTGAGTGCCATTTTCCCTACTGCTCTTAGAGCACTGATCACACTGGGCACACTGGGTGGTAATAACTTGCTTTTATATTTGTCATTTTCTCTGGGCTGTGGGCTCCTCGGGGACAGGAAGCATAAAAGAGATTTACCTTTATGTCTCCAGCACCTTCATCAGGAACATAGATACCTGATGAATGTTAAAGGAACTCATGGATCAGTATTTCCTCCAGTCAAGAATTGTTAACCTCCAAAGAAGAGATAAGACCGCATCCAGCAATTCTGAAAACATTTTTGAAAGATGCTTTCTTAATGGAACAACATCTGCTTCACTAGTTGCATATTCACCAGTGTATAAGCCCCATTGAAGAGCATCACTCTCCAATAAGCAGCAGGCTCTGCAAATTGGACAGAGTCAGCCTAAAGCACCCTATCTATCCCTAAGCTGCATACACCATTGCTTTGTCTTTTCAGAGACGCTTCCACAGGGACAAAGCTAAGCCCATATACTTCCTCTCAAATTTGAATACTATTGCTCAAGAATCCGTTATAAGAAATTGTCAAGAACACTTAAGGGAATTGCTAGATAATTTCATAGCAGTTCTGCATAAACATCCTACGTGCTAGGCTGTGTGAGACCGCGGGCTTCTCACTGTGTGCTCTTTCCCACTTTGCATGAAACAGTGTCAATATCACCACTGTTGTCCTTCCAGATAAAACATCGAAAGAAATTTGATGTTCAAAGCTTCCATTTTGCTGGATTAAATTGTAATAAGTTTAAAATTTTAAAAGTGATGTTTCAACTCAACACATGGGATAGGCTTTTCAAAACACTAGAGGGGAAAATTGCAAAGTAATTATTTATTCTTTTGCTTTGTCTTTCATGACATGAAATCCTTTGCTGAATTATTCTACTTAGAAGGTTTAGGGTTGCTTTTTTTGTGTCGGCGTATATATTTTTTATTTGTTTTGTGGCAATGGTGGATTATCGCTTTTCAAAGGGTGCTGGTGCAAGAGGCAAACTGTAAAATCCGGAGAGGCTGCCGGTAACTAGGCAGCTGGGCAGCCTGAAAATCGCCTCCATCACACTGCTGTTTCTTTGCCAGTTCTCTCTGCTCTCTCTTCTAGAGATGTGAGGGTGTTGGGGGGCGGGAAGCTTTGTTTTTTTCTTTACATAATTCTCATAGGCAGAATGAATAAACCTTTTTTTTTTTTTTCACTTGCCAGAGCCTTCTGATACAGCATCAACTTCCACATTTATAATTCATGGTCCTTGCTTTGCTTTACAATCAGTTGTCAAAAGCGTACTTAATGAATGATCAGGGCCACACTATTCAATGTGTTAAGGGGGTTATATTCCCAATCCACGGGCTTCCCGTGTGTACATATGCTGTCCACATGGATTAATCGAGTGTCCATTTTTTAAACCAAAACGGTTCTCAAGTATGCATCACTCTGATAACTGAGATGATATGTGTCCAGTGCTGGTAATAAATGAGCAGGCCACACTATTCAATGTGTTAGGGGGTTATATTCCCAATCCACGGGCTTCCCGTGTGTACATATGCTGTCCACATGGATTAATCGAGTGTCCATTTTTTAAACCAAAACGGTTCTCAAGTATGCATCACTCTGATAACTGAGATGATATGTGTCCAGTGCTGGTAATAAATGAGCGTCAGTCTAAGGGCACAGAACAGGTTTTGCTTCTCTCCCTTTGCCTCTCCCCCTCTCTGTGTCTCTCTGTTTCTCTCTCTCAATCTGTGACAGACTCCCCTTTTCTTCTAATACACTGTCCCATATGGTTGTGAGAAATGAATACAAATGTGTATGTGTGTGTTTTGAATTCTCTTATTCGAGTACATGAGGGAATTTATGTGCTCTGTGTGATAGTGCTTAGGAGCTGGTCCGTAACTATTTATCCAACTGAATTATGGATATTTGGATTTTTTTTTTAACTTTCTAAGCCTGACTGTAGTGGGTTCAACAATGACTTCTCTAAAATATATCAGTTTCCTAATCACCAGAACCTGTGAATATTATCCTATACGGCAAGAGTGACTATTACCTTATATGGCAAAATATGTGATTAAGATCAGAAGGGGCTTATTCTAGATTATCCCAGATAGCCTAAATGCAATCATCTGTGTCTTTAGAGTAAGGCAGAGGGGGTATTGAGACACTCACAAAGGAGGAGGAGGCAATATGACCACAGAGGCAGAGTCTGGAATGATATAACCACAAACCAACTAAAATGCCAAGCGCCTGTCGGAAAGGAGAAAAGGCAAGGAGCCCGTTCTCCGTCAGAGTCTCTGGGGACACTGCAGTCCTGCCAATACCTTGATTTCAGCCGTATGGCCTCCAAGACTATGACAGAGTATGTTTCTGTTTTGTTAAGCCACCCAGATTGTGGTAATTTGTTACAGCAGCTGCAGGAAAGTAAGTATTTTGTACAGAGAGAAACAGCAAACAAGTGTGATCTAGGCAAGCACCAATATTTGAGGTAGTTAAAAATAATGAGGAGGAAATGGTAGCAGTAATTCAGATGCCAGAAAGAGGAAAAAAAAAACTAGTGTCAGTGGTCATGAGTGTTAATTGTGATTGTTACTGTTCAATCGCCAAGTCATGTCCGACTGTTCACACCCCCATGGACTGCAGCACACCAGGCCTCGCTGTCCCTCACCTTCTCCTGGAGTTTGCCCAAGGTCATGTCCCTTAACTGTGATTTGCTAATTACAGATATTAATAGAAGAGAAAACTAATTGAAAAATCAGTTTCCAAGGTTTCGAACTACCACCAACTTATCCATTTTACACATGAAAAATCTGAAATAATAGAGATTATGGAGATTGTCTGAGATCAAACAGATAAAAAGTGGCAAACACAAGATTCCAACTCAAATATTTCTGACTCCTAGTTGAGGAATTTCCCATCTGCGTCATAAGTTTTCCTCTGCTTTACCAGAGGTGGTAAAGGACTGTGGTCCAGGACTGTGGACATGTCCCTTAACTGTGATTTGCTAATTACAGATATTAATAGAAGAGAAAACTAATTGAAAAATCAGTTTCCAAGGTTTCGAACTACCACCAACTTATCCATTTTACACATGAAAAATCTGAAATAATAGAGATTATGGAGATTGTCTGAGATCAAACAGATAAAAAGTGGCAAACACAAGATTCCAACTCAAATATTTCTGACTCCTAGTTGAGGAATTTCCCATCTGCGTCATAAGTTTTCCTCTGCTTTACCAGAGGTGGTAAAGGACTGTGGTCCAGGACTGTGGACGTGGTCCAGGACTGTGGAAAAGGGTGGTAGGATCCAGGCCCAACGCGCAGCGTGTTGATAGGAACTGGACCGTGCCAAGGCTTTGCTTAGTTCTGGACAAACTTCCAGAGCAATCGGGAGGGAGGGCAGTGCCAGAGAGAGATGAGTGTGGGGCTGGGGAAGGCACTTTCAGCTTGAGGCTTGACCACCGGTCACCTGTGTGTTTTCTGACTCACGTCCTCATCTTTACAATGTGACTAATGATATCTCTCCAACAAACCAAATCATAAGAGGACATATGTAAGTAAAATGCTTGCTTCAGTATCTAGCAGGAAAAGTATTTCTCATTACTCAGTAGGGTTTGAAGAAAATTGGACTATACGGTAACAGGCATGACTATTGGCTAGTATAAATTACATGCTACATTTTTGAAGTAGATATTGAGTCAAATTTAAACTATAGGAAAAAAAAAAGGGTGGCTTGTGTCTTAGTTCTTTTGAGCTGCAATAGAAAAAATACCACAGAAAAGGTGGCTTATAAATAGTGAAACTTATTTTGTTCTGAAGGCTACAAGTCCAAGTTCATGACGGTGGCAGACTCAGCGCCCGATGAGAGCTTGCTGGCTCACGGCTGCCTTTTTTGCCTTTCTTCACCGGGCAGAAGGGGAAGGGAGTTTTCTCAGGTCCCATTTATAGAAGCACTAATTCTACTTATGAGGGCTTTCTCCTCAAGACATAGTCACCTCCCAGACATCCCACCTCTTAATCACCTTAGAGGTTAGGTTTCAACATACGGATTTTGTGGAAGCACAAACGTTCAGAACATAGCAGTTTGGTTTGTTAGTCATTTGATTAGAAATCCAGTTCTCTAGAGTCCTTAGGTTTCTTGTCTACACAATGAACTACAACAGATTTCAGAAACACTTGGCTTCATCCAAAGAAAGATATGTTATTTATTAGAAATACAGATAACTATCCTAAAGGGCTGGCCTGTACCCTGACATTTAACATATATTAGGCTACATTTGATATAATTCCAATTGGCTTTCTTTGTCAAACTTTTGGGATGCAAATTTTGAATCAGCATCTTGGGATGTATCAGTCTTTCAGGCAGAGCTTCTTATTTACAAGAATATATTAATTGTATTCACATTTCAAGGCAATTATTTGGTTTTTTTTAAACTGTGAAATATAAAGCATTTTCTTGAGTTTACTTCAACTGAAAATACAGAGTTGATGTGAAATATAGGTTCTTTGACACTGAAGGAGGAAATCTGGTTT